>JBAMIE010000103.1:2076179-2092854 GCA_037177295.1 Kaempferia parviflora
TATATATATATTTGTTTTTTTTAACAATATACTAGTCATACAGGTCATTTTCAATAATATTCTGTTTTTTTTTTGCAAACTGTTTTCATATGCTTGCCAGGACAAGTTGTTGCAAGGGCATTTTGATATTGCACTGTGAATTATCTTTGCTCTTGCTTTCATAATCATTTGATGGTAAATTGAACATCTGCAATCTTCCTCCAGGTGACCATAAATTGCAACAAAATCAACCATTATGCTTGGAATCTCCTTCATGGACAGATGTACTCCAGAACTCAAAATCTGTGGGGATGGATTCTCATGGAAGGAGTTCCAATTTCTTGGCCACCAATGGGATTCCTGATTCTTCCATCTCCATAGTAAGTGCACCTAAAACTGGCTTTTATTTAAAACAACTTTGTATCATGGATCAGCAAGGTTACTCTCTTAGTTTGTTTTATATGGAACATATATTTGTGCTCCCACTTGAGGAGTTGTTAGTTTGTAAAACAGCCAAAATATGGCTATTCTGTTGCATATCTTTGTCAGACTATTCAGAGAACTCCAATATGCTATATAGGGTTATCCTGATTTCACCATTTTATGTGAGAATTAAAATGTTTACCATGATTTCTACTTTCTGATCATCACCATTCTTTTGCAATAATATGCTGATCTGTGTTCCTTTATAGGATCCATTACCTACTTTTTCAGGGAGGGAGAATATTTCTACTTATTCGTTTGGCCCATCTGAGAATTTGAGTTCTTATACAACAGAAGACAGTCCAAATGGTCATGAAACTTCTGAGACTGATTTACGTCCCCAACTATCTGCTACGAGAAGATTTCTTTTAGGCTTTGAGAACTCCATTGAGTCACCTGTCACTAGTTCTCAACTCAAGATGTTTGGAGAACACAATTCATCTTTAGGAGGCACTTTTGAAGGTATAAAAGAAAATAGTTCTGATTGGATTGGAGCTGTTCCCATATCTCTGGGAAACAGTACATATTTGGCAGATTTCTCAAGTATTTTTGATCAGAGTCAATTTGGAGCTTCTCTTGAAACAGATTTAAGTTTGACTGTGTCACAGAAACAGCGTTTCACCATACGGGAAGTCTCTCCAGAATGGGCATTTTCTTATGAGAGCACGAAGGTATACTTTTATCTCTAGAATTTGTTAATTGCTGAACATGTTGCTGATACTTGATAATGAACTGGTGTTAGTAATGATTTTATGGATCAACAATAAAACTGGCCCTATTGCAAGGTTAAGCTTCCTTTTGTTTGAATAGGATCAGAACATAAAAAATGATTTTGATATCTTATTCTCACATGATATCTTATTCTCACATGTTTATATTAATTATCTTGTTAAATATGTAGAACTACTTTTTTAATATACTTAAAGACTTACAAAGATAACCATTTCAAGCGTATGCAGCTTTCTTTGCTCTGTTGAGCTTAGTTATCATCAGTTATATTTTGACACAACAATGTGGTGTTCAGGTTATCATTACAGGAGATTTTCTTTGCAATCCGCTGGAGTCTTCCTGGGCAGTCATGTTTGGTGACATTGAGGTTCCACTTGATATTATCCAAGAAGGGGTATTCCGTTGCCAGGCTCCTCAACATAATATTGGTAAAGTTACTCTATGTATCACATCTGGCAACAGGGAGTCCTGCAGTGAAGTGCGAGAATTTGAATTTCGGGCTAAGCTGACCTCCTCTAACTATATTGATCCTTTATCCACTGTTGGTCCTGCAAAAGATTCTGAAGAAATATTACTTCTTGCTAGACTTTCTCAAATGCTACTGTGTGAATATGATAGTTCAACAATAGCAGTAGGTTCTGTGGACAATCAAGGAGAGAAATCTAGAAAACTCAAAGCAACAGATGAGCATTGGAAGCAAATTATCGAGGTACTTGGTTCTGATAATTCACTAGATATCAAAGATTGGATTATGCAACAACTGTTAAAAGACAAGTTGCTTAACTGGTTGTCAACAAAACATCAAAACAACAAACAAGCAGGCTGTTTGTTATCCAAGCAAGAACAAGGCATTATACATCTGATTTCTGGTCTTGGATACGAGTGGGCTTTAGGTCCAATCCTTGAGCATGGTGTTGGCATCAATTTCCGTGATGCAAATGGATGGACAGCACTGCATTGGGCTGCACACTGTAGCAGGTAATTAAAATTGTTTGGCATAAGCATCTACTAGTATTGAAGATTTGATGTGTCAGTTCTTGGACTCATGGTTGTTTTTTTGGACCAGTATAGTCTTTCATTCTGCAATGTCTGCTTTCTTGGCACAAATAATGATCTAGCCAATTCACAAATAAGAAAATGTCTTTTTCGTCCAACATTTTGCTAAATTTTAATTTATGAATTATTAAGATCTCTTGCTGATATAGGTGAAACTATTTTCTTTCGCAGAGAGAAAATGGTTGCTGCTCTTCTTGCTGCTGATGCATCTGCTGGATTAGTCACAGATCCCACTGCACAAGATCCAGTTGGAAAAACACCAGGATTCCTAGCATCTGCTAGAGGCTACAAGGGTCTTGCTGGATACCTTTCAGAAGTTGCTTTAGCTAATCATCTATCTTCTCTAACTGTAGAAGAAAGTGAGATTTCTAAGGGTTCTGCTGAGGTTGAAGCAGAAAGAGCAGTTGAAAGCATATCTCAGTGGAGTGTCAAAAAGCACGGTGAAACAGAAGATGAACTTTCGCTGAAGGATTCTTTAGCAGCTGTAAGAAATGCAACTCTAGCTGCAGCACGCATACAAGCTGCCTTCCGTGCACATTCTTTCAGGAAGAGGCAGCAAAATGCTGCTCTCAGTCTGAGTTATGATGATTATGGCTTGACGCCAGGAGACATACAAGGGTTCTCAGCCTTGCCAAGGATTCATAGGCCTTCTTATAGTCCACAAGAACACAATTTCGATAAAGCAGCTCTATCCATCCAGAAAAAGTATCGGGGTTGGAAGGGACGCAGAGATTTTCTTACTTTGCGCCTTCACACAGTGAAGATACAGGTTTGCTGTTCTTTCTTTTGTTATTTTTTATTAGGTGTATGCTTATGTGATATTTCTTTCAAACAGGTATGCAGCAATTCATGCCTTAGGGCTTCAAGTTATAAAATGCTACTTCATCAACATCCCTATTCAATTCTTGCTTCCTTTTTGAGTTCCAAACTAACTTGCAAAATTCTCATATTTTCCATCACTATGGAAACCTGTTAAAATGTCTGTAATGCAGAAATGAGCCTACATAATGAGGCATCTCATATTGGAACAACTTGTTTTGTTAAATTTCTTTTGACATAATTTTTTTAAGAAAACATTAAAGTATCTTAGCTTTACCTACTATGTCCATCGACACATAATTCTTATCTCATCCTGTTAGGGATCACATCAATCTTTATGCTCCTTCCATTCTTGTGATGAATTCTTCAGCTAAGTTGTTAGATTACAATTTCTCACCTGTCATGACTAGATTATTTTCCAAAGCTTCTATGTAGCCCCAAAGTCCTTTATTTTGAAGAAAATCAGCTTGAATGTTTTTAGTTAAACCTTTTCTTAGCTTATGATATGTTGTACAGATATAAGTCATAAACGGATAGAAAAAGAGGCCATGCACATTGCTTTACAGAAGATAAATTGTCAGGCAATTTTTATGATATAAAATAACTTTTACCACTGGTCTGTATTGACAGGCTCATGTAAGAGGACATCAGGTAAGAAAGAAGTACAGAGAAATCATTTGGACAGTTGGTATCATCGAAAAGGTTATATTACGGTGGCGGAGAAAAGGAGCTGGCCTACGCGGGTTTCGAGCTGAGCCAGATATTGCCAATGAAGAGGAAGATGATGACATAGCTAAGGTTTTCAGGAAGCAAACGGTGGATGCAGCTGTTGATCAAGCTGTTTCAAGGGTTCTATCAATGGTAGACTCCCCTGATGCAAGGCAGCAGTACCGGCGCATGCTGGAAAGATACCATGAAGCAAAGGTTTGTCAAGTATAAAAAGTAAAAACCGATACATGGATATATTTTGAATGTGATTTGTTGGGTAATTAATATTTGCCATTACCATGCCATGATTTGTCTGTCCCTTGATTCTATCAAATGAGAATGCCTCTTGAATGTATTTTGCAAGAACCTGAAAATGCTGAAAAGACATTATTTCTTAATATTTTACCAGTCTTTAACTCTATATAAAATTTTCTTTTGATAATATATAATGGGAGTACCGACCTCCATTTTTGATGAAGACAAGTTTTGAACCCAAGACAATGGCGACATCTCCTAAGGTCCCTACAGCTAGTTAGCATTCCCTCGACTCTATATGAAGTGCATACATACTTTTTTTTAGTATTGCTCCAGGTCAAGTCATTCATCATCATCACTGCAAAATCCATGCTCTAACCTCGATAGACTTTCAGTTAGGAGTTCTTTTAGGTGCCTAATGCCATCTTAGCCTACCCAAACCACTTTTTCTATAGACTAACAGCTTAATGATATGAAGGGCTATCTGTTCTACCTGTAAAAAAACTGTGCCCATTTTGATTAGATGATGATGCGTTAATTACCATGTAAATGCCTGATTGCATCCTAAAAGATTCCTTGTTTGCTAAATTCAATGTCTTCTCCATTTCTCATCTAAACCTGAACTTTCTTTGATCTTTCATCTTCTAAACTGCATTACCAATCAATAGATTTCCTCCTATCATGTTTGTATAAACACTGCAGTGCTAACTTTCTAGAATTTCTTTTGCACAACCAACAGGCTGAATTGAGCAATTCGGATGAAGCCACATCAGGACTTGTAGATGACTGTGAGGTTGCTGATGATGACTTTATTTACTGAAACAGATCAATCAAACATCTACTGGACTACTTTGACGGTGATGCAGTTACGAGAATGTTAATAGCTATTTTTTTCGTCTTCAAGTTTGCATGGTATTTGACAGCTTATCGATAGAAGTTTGGAGTAAATTATTGATGCTACTGTAGATGTAAACTAATAACACTACCTGGTGGTGGTTGTAATTCGAACAGAAGTTCAGAAAGTGTTCTCAACTCATCGCCAAAAGCTGTGAATTTTTTCCAGACGTCATTGGAACTGTCTTATTCTAGAGTGCATTCGCGTATAAATTTTAAAGTATTGTTTTGTATTTATAATTTCAAAGTGATATTGAATCGCTTGTTATTAAATGTATTTTAAAATTTTACCAAATTATATTTAGGTGATTTTAGTTTGTATTTTATGCACTATTAAATTGTATAGTAAACAATATTAAATTATATTTTCACTGATACTATTTATTTAAATATTATTAATTATTATTATACTGATTAACCTTGGAGCGTCTGATTTTAAGGAAGTTTCCTACCTGTGTAAATCAGGGAACATTCATCTAAGGAGCTTTACCGTAGATTGTAGTTGTTTACAACGTATAATCCAGATGGTGGATATATAATAGTGTGTCTAGATTGGATAGGAATTGATTCCTAGGATATCACTATATTTGATAGTCCACATGCATCTATCACCTGTATATCTATAGTCTTAATTATTAGTTTGAATGTTATTAAATAAATCGGTTTGAAGATTTATAAGCATAAAAGACCATCATTTTACCTGGATTTTTCAGCACCAAAAAGGTATCCCATTAAAATGGGACGATTGAAGAAAATAGGATAAAAAGATTCAAATGATATATCAACATACCTTTTTTATTTTAATTACGTATTTTTTTAAAAAAAAATGTGAATATTTGGTTAATTCCTCCTGCGATCAATTTTAAATTATTAAATTCTAATATATTCAATTTATGTAAAAAAAATTATATTAGGATTTTCTCGACAGCCGTTTGTCTTTTAAATCTTATTTTGTCGTTTATATTTTTAATAAAAATAATTTTATATTTAATATGACAGAGCGATGGCCACGTGGATTAACGGATCCATATTTTATTTCTGGAGAATCGTACTGCAATAAAGCTTGGTTAGGTTTTCGATTGGTTGTTGTTGTGCGGCGGCGAACTCCGATTCGGGAGATCGGAGGACTCTTGCTCGACGAGCAGAGGTGAGTTGATAGTTTAAATTTTCCTCCGTTCTTCAATTATTACTCCTTCCTTCAGTGCATTCGATTGCATGCTCGGACGAATTTAGGGGTTTTTCTTTCAATTTATCTTATATTTGCTGCAACTATTATCCGTTATCTGTAGATTAGGATGAACCTGCACCAATTGCAAAAATTTTCAAGTTTCGGCCGACGAAATCGTTGAGTCGTGGTTATGCCATCCTCTGATTAACACCCTGGTCACGATTCAGAAATTACTTAGATCTGTGCTGGAAAAAAGCGTTGTTAGATCTAAAGGTAACTTGATCTAACAATGGATAGTAATCGCCCAGAGCACGGAAAAGAGAAGAAAAAGAGAAAGATTGAGATAAAGAGTTTCTAGATCTAAACCCAGTAGAGATTGCTTATTTGAAATCTGAAAAGGAATAATACCTAGCTAACCCACATGGCAAAGTCCCTTAAAATCATCCTTAAAAGTGTAACACATTGGAGTACCTAGGTTGGGTTACACAAAGTCAAAGAGGCGATAAACATTCATTTGAGCTTTGCACAAGTTGCCTTGCTATAGGCATTAAGTAAAGCGAAGCTAACAATAAAAGTGCCTCTGATTAGCAAATTACCAAGTTGTGTTTGTCCCGACTATTTGTTACCAACTATATGAATAGTGTTCCTCCATTGAGATTTAATGTTTTATGTTTAGCTGTATCAATAATAATCTTGATTTATCCACATGGACCCGCAACAATTCGAGAACCTTCATTAATTTGCATCACGTTTGGGTGTTGATATGATGGATCCCTTCTAGGTGGCAAAAATATTCCTTATAATTGATTAACTTTTCTAGATCACCATCTCATACACAAGAGCTTGGACTTGAGCTAGTTGAACTAAAGATGGGATTGCCACTGAAGATGGAATGTTTCTATCAGTTTTTGAGATAGACCACACTGGTTATCCTTTTCAGATTTGTATTAATTTTTGAGCTTGGTGGGCCAGGGTTGGATTGTAATTGGGTTTGCTTTGAATCTATTCCATGGATTAGTGAGGTTCCTGAACACAGTCTGTACTTCTTCTCTTGTTTACCCTCCCTGAATTGGATGTGAGACCATGGAAGTAGAAACATAAACCATAGATTCAATTCTGACACAAATTGTGCTTGGGAACCATGCCAATTCTTGGATTTATTTCCTTCCAAGAGAGTAAACACAACATAAGCATGAACACACATTGACTTGGTTCAGATTTTGTCATTTTGCTAAAATCCAGCTCGACACAAAACTTTTGGGTTTGGAAGCAAACCAAAATATGAAATTGTTGAAAGACACAACCTGATCCAATTTTCATTTCTATTTTTTAAAATGTTTATATATATTTTAGAATGCTATATCAATTTGTGTTTGATTGAGTCAAATAGTTGGACTAAGTGATACTAGATAGGTTTCAATTCATTCATCCCTTTTCATCTGAGCTTGGGATCACTATTATGGTTTTTTTCTTTCTTTCTATATGTAATCATTAATTCGAATCATATATTGTTTTAATTAATACTCAAGTTTATTTTTTTTATAAAAAAAATCAAAATCCTATTTGAACCATGAAATAAAGTTTCAAAACCTGATCAAATTGGAAAAAGCAAATCTAGCCCAGTTAATTCCAGATTGTTCAGGGTTTTGCCCAACTCTAACAAGTGTTCCAGCACAGCTAGGCCTTTCATTTAGATAAATTTTTCGAGAAAAGACAGCATTCACTGACCAAATGTTGCCCAATCTCTTTAAGGATAGGTGTGGTGCGTCTGACTCTTGTGACCTTGTTTACTTTACATCTTGTGTTATCCAACGGTACTAAGGATCAGATGCAAGCCAGAAGAGACAGCAGGAGAAAGAAGAGAAAAAGGCAAGAAGAGAAGCATGGAAAAAGGAGGCATTGTTTTTTTCTGATACCAAGACTGAGGAAAGGGAAGAGGAGAGAACCAGAAATCAGTTAATGTTCGCCAGTAGAATGCCTTTAACATTCCACAAGATGCTTCTGTAATAATGTGAATCTGTTCGATAACCATTGTTGACAATGGTGTTTGATTACCACTCTTTAACATTAAAACTGTGATTCTTACTGTTAAAGTCTAAGTGGGAGCCTAAAGCAACACCTGAAATACCAAGGTACTTAGATGTGAGACCACTTGATATTTAAACATGCTTAAGAAGTCTCAATTATCATTCTGGGCCTAAGGGGTGGAATTTCTTCCTCCTAGCCCATTCTCTTTACTCTGATATGTCTTCTTATTTGACATGCTCCCTCCCCATTCTCTTTACTCTGATATCCTTTGATATTGTCTTCTTTCAATATGCCCCTTCAAGTCCAACATTGTTAAGAGGTGACAGACATACCATGTTCAAGTTTAAGAGGGAGACAAACCGAAATGCAAAGGCTTAGGTGGGATATCTCTGGTTATTTAAGCATACTTAAGAAGCCTGACTTAGCAATGTGGTATTGGATAAGTGTCAACCTCATGTCATTCTCTTTACCACCTTTAACATGTCTTCTTTCAACACTCATCTCAAGGGTTTGTCTCTATAACCAAATATTCAAGCATGGAATCAAGAAGAAAGTGTAATTATTTGAAGATAAGAATGCGGGATTGGGCGGGTGAAGTGAGATGCGATAGAAGAATGAAGGTACACTTGTTGCAAGGAAACCCTAGTACTATAGCACCAATAATCAAGTCTGATATTCTCTGTTCATGCAGCTGCCTTTGGACAGCTTGGGTATGCCTAAGTTACTCCATTACTGGTGCACGTGTGAAGTCCCATTTGCTACTTGCATGTAATTTAGATGCAATGCCACTCCTATTTGCTGTTTTTATTGTTTAATAAACTTGAATCTTTTATGAATAATAAATGGGTTTAGTGAGTATTCCAAAGTGCACTCTGTTTAATATTCATTTTATTGTCATTTGAAGAATAAATGAGTTGTTCAGTGAGTTCTGACCAATATCTTAACAACTTAAACTAAGCAGTGGCATTGTCCATTTTCCTGTTTTGATTCAGCAGCCAAAATTCACTAAAGGAAAAGGAGAGTATCTTAGTGTTTCACCGTACAAGTCCTAACTTTTAATTTGATTTGTTTCTTAGTCATTTCAATTATCTTTGACACATGCCCAATGTATCTTGAATATAACTAGTACCTTAGGCTCTCTTAACTCTCAGTATATCATATGAATGAATTTAACTTGGCTTCTAAAAGAATAACATAGTTTTTATTGTCTCAATCCAGGTACATTTCTTTTTGGAGGAAGAGTTCCTCTAGGCTAGCACACAGCTCTATGGCGAAGCACCATCCTGATCTTATTATGTGCCGGAAGCAGCCAGGGATCGCAATTGGCCGCCTGTGTGAAAAGGATGACGGGAAGTGTGTTGTTTGTGATTCATATGTTCGCCCGTGTACACTTGTGCGCATTTGTGACGAATGCAACTACGGTTCATTCCAAGGAAGGTGTGTCATATGCGGCGGAGTTGGAATTTCTGATGCCTACTATTGCAAAGAATGCACACTTCAGGAGAAAGACCGTGATGGATGCCCCAAGATTGTCAATCTTGGAAGTGCCAAGACGGATCTCTTTTATGAACGCAAAAAGTATGGATTCAAGAAACGTTGATCCATCGTCTCTATTTGCACTGATATTGTAGTTAATTGTTAGAATTAATGTATGTTTTAACATTCCTTTTGTTGCTACAGCAAACAACTACGTTATGTTTATTGTGTTGCAACGGTGTGCTATAATGGTAGCACATATATGGATACTCTAGAATTTATTCTTATTATAAGTCAATTATATGGAGAACTATTTCTGATTATATGGGAAAATTTAGAGTGTAGAGTTTCTGCTAAAAAACCAGTGACTAAAATATGCTTTGTAATAATAGTCTACAATATTGTTTTATCGAAAAATTTATTTTAATGGGTTAAAATTAACTAAATTATTATTATTTTTGTCCTTTTTTATCTTTGAAATAGATACTCGTTGATAGATGTTTTTTTTTAAAATGAAATGGTGTTTTTTCTTTTTCATTTTATAACACCTAAAATAACTCAAAAAGTTCTTCTAAAAATAGGCAACCATGTATTTAATTTTATAGGTAAAAGTTGTTAGTATAAAAGTTAAGCAAATTTAATCATTTAAAATAAACTATGCTATGGAACAAACGCCTCATGCCCGTGTTGAGATTTGATCGAAGTGTCTGGATTTTAATTTTTTCTTAAAAAATTCGACAATTTTTTTTTTAAATAATATTATATCCCGTGAGATTCAATTTTTTTTACCTTGAACATTATAGAAGTCTGAGCCACAGAGTGAAAATTTTATTACCTAAAATTTACTATATATAACTCAATCTCTAATTCCTAAAATATTAAATGTTAAATATATATAATATATTCGGTGAGCATTAATTTTTTTTTAGTCTTAAACACTATAATCCAAAAGAGTATCTTAAATTATAGAGCAAAAATCTTATTGACTTAAATTTACTATAACTCAACATCCAAATTCTAAAATTTTAAACCCTAAATACATATAATATACCTAAAAAAAATAATAAAACCTTCTTATTGAATCTAGACACCTTGGATCCGTATATTTGTGTAGCAACGAATCCGTAGCATAGTAACATTGTGTGTATTATATATACTAATTAAGTCAAAATTGATATTTATCTTTGTTAATTTTAAGAGATATCTGAATTATTTCAATTCAGTCAAACTGTAAAAAATGTGTTATGTTAAATTAAATGTCATTTACTTTTTCAAAAAAAAAAAAAAAACTCCATATATTTACCAATCACTTTAATTCTTTAAAATGAATTTTTTTTCTTCACATTATTTTAATACTGAGAAGTCTATTTTGGTAAGGGATAATTGCTATAATGTTACTTCACCAAATTTGATGATAAATTAATTTTATAACAAAATTAATATATTGTAACTTTAAGACATAATGTTTTTTTAAACAATTAATTGAAGCACTAACATTTAACACATTTAACGCACATAATTAGTATATTGTATTCATCTGTTAAAATTGAAAACTTTAGTGCCAGATTTCTTAGAATTTTGAAATTCGACATTATTCCTTTTAGCTATTTTATAAATTCATATAAAAATATATTGGAGTACCAAACTAACAGTGTACAATAATTTTAAAATAATATAAATATTAACCAGTAGCTGTTGTGTTTAAAATAAGATTATTTTAATGAATAAATAAGTCATATAGTAATATTTTAGCTGTTTTGAAAACTACAGACCATATTTAGTATTCTTTATATGCCATAAAAAATGAAATTTAAAGTTCTTGCTTAATTTGTTAAATAATAAAGTTCCTGATAAATTTAGAAATTAATCCATTTCGATAACAGCTCATTAATTAAGATTTCACATTTGATTAATTACTCGTATAATATTAATTTTTTTTTACTATCATTTTTTTAGTATTTTCAAATTTTCTTACATTATTGTTAGAGCCATTTCTATTATTCCAGAAGTTTCTTCCAGCCATCAATGATCATCACCGTCCATCCGCCAACAACCAGAAATCCACGCTTTAGTCCGCATCCGTTCGTCTTCATAGCCGTCCATTTCACCAACTGACACGAATCGCAAAGGCACGAGCATACCTGCCCTCCACCTACTCACACGGACAAGCATGGATTGACCAAAATATCCCCGCCGGCGGAAGGAACTGTGCACACGTGTCGTTCTCTCCTCGTGTGTGAATAGACGTTCGGGATCCGGAAGGTGCAGCTAATCGAGCACCCTCTCGAGCCGTGCAAACGGCTTCGGTGCGCCAGGTGGTCAAAGTCACGTGTAGCCAACTGTCACCATCGTTTCCGTCGCCTGGTTCTTTTCAGACACGGAATTGAAAATCCTGATTATTTATTTGTCTATTGTACTCCTTAACTGTGGGTCCCAGTTATGTTGGCGCAATAGTGAATGTCGTATCGTCTGTTAAAGGCGTTTCCTGTCCCGTGGAAATCAGGGGTAGGAATCAAATGGACAACCGTGTAACGGATACCTCACCACTAATCCTGTCCCGACGGTGCATTTTAGCATAGGTCGCTCCTCCTTCCTTGTAACGTTTCCCAACGCTCATCCTTTTAACGGTAACTCCCCCGTCTCTCTCTCCTTCTCTTTGAAACCTCCTCTCGCTGCGGGAATTGGGGAGAGAGAAAGCACAAAAGCAGGGAAGAGAGAGAGAGGGAGAGCAGCGAGATCAAAACCTCAGATGGGAAAGCTCTTATCCGACTCAGCTGCCTTGGCCGAAACTTTAAGCCCATCTCCGAAGCTTGAGTGGCCGGGGCCCACTGCGATCCCGACGCCGGATGCGACGGATCCGACGTGCGCGGCCGACGACGCCGCGGCGTGGGCCGCGGTGTCCGGGCTGGAGGAGCAGCAACGGCGCCGACTGGAGAAGATCCACTCGCGGGGGGTCTTCTGGAAGAACCCGCGGGACGCTGAGGCGCCGGGGGTGGCTTTCCGTCTGGAGCACGGCGGAGATGTCGAGGCGGATGGGAATTGCTTGTTCACTGCGGCAAGGCGAGTGCTGGGGCCGAAGGCTCCTTGCGCCCGTGAACTCCGGCAGCGAGGAGTGCGGCGTTTCCTGGAGGATTATCGAGCGGGGGACGATGCAGCGAGGGAAGCGGCGGATGGTGCGATTCGTAACTTGTACTCGCCGGATCTGAAGACTGGGTGGGGCATACATGTGGTGCAAGAGCTGAAGCTC
Organism: Kaempferia parviflora; assembly: GCA_037177295.1. Taxonomy (NCBI): domain Eukaryota; kingdom Viridiplantae; phylum Streptophyta; class Magnoliopsida; order Zingiberales; family Zingiberaceae; genus Kaempferia; species Kaempferia parviflora. Next base: position 2,089,022 of record JBAMIE010000103.1, read on the forward strand.
CTTGCAAGGAAGGACGACCGCGATACCTTGGATGCTTCGATTCAGGAGCTCGTAGATCTGGGGATGCAAAGGTATTTTTTTTTTCTTGTTATGGCCTTTTAGCAATATTCCATACTGTTTGATGGATTATAAACTTTTAGATCTGTCCAAAAGCTCTCTATTCTTGTGTGATGCATGTCTTTTTTTTTCTCACTGGTTGGCATATATATTCCGGTTTAAATGTTAGATCAGAACCTATCAATAATGATTACTGATTTCGGTAACATATGTTTTCGATTTATTTTTGATATCGTCTGATATATCATGCTGTCATGAGAACAAAACAGGGAATTTTTTTTTCTTTCACTTTTATATTTTATCATTTCCTATTTGCATTTCGTGTGTTATTGATAATTCGTCTCTCAAGGCCTAGCTATCGAGTACCTGAAGAGGTCTTTAACAAGAGTAAACCAAAATTTTTTTTTCCCAATTTCTGCTTGGTTGGTTAATCTTATCGCGAGAACGTGTAAACTTCATCTGTCACTGTGAGGAGTTGTATTTGGAAGGGGGATAGATTAGGAAGGTACAATAGCTGGCACCTGCTAGCCCCCAGTCCCAGACATTTATTATTATCGCGTGGGTCTACACATATGTGATCATATGTGAATAAATTTATGCATGTGTACATAGATGTTGGCAGTTGATTTGTAAAGTGGTGTTACCTGGTGTTTAATATTCGGACTCATGTGGCAACTGGTTGATGTTAATATGATTGTTGTTCATCTAGTGAAAATTTATTTATGGTTGGATGAAGGTGGATGCAGTTCTCTAATGACCCCTTTCAAAGAGATTTCTATGAAAGCTGTGTTACTTAGACTCAAGTACTATAATCCGATGTGGGTTTGAATCTGAGTGTTTGACAAAACTACGTTTGTTTGACACTGCTACTTTTAGAATTTTTTACATGTGATTAATAGAAATACTAAATGTCCACTTAAAGTCTTAGGATCTGAGTATTGGGTATCTGACGCAGGTATGAAGAGTTAGAAAAAAAGGTCAAATATCAAAGTACCAAAAGGTGTCTTCTTTATCATTGGGGTATGCCCAAAATCTGTTGTAATTGCTTATAGTAAAAAAAAAAATTATACATGAAAATTTAAGAAACAGGTGTACATGATATAAAAAATGGTTGCATATAGTATGGAAATAATTTCTCATGGGCACCCTTCATAAGAAGCAATCTTCATAGAACTTGAAGCCAGATCTCACTTCTATTCCTCTACAAGATGTTAATTTGAGTTTAATTATTTGAACCATTGTGACCTGTGCATCTAAGTTGTTCAGATTCTTTTCTAAAAAGTTTTCATGTCTCCTTATTTTTCTAGATTGGGATTATATAGTCAAACTGACAGGTGATGAAAGAAAAATGTCATGGGAAATTAGAAATGTTTTTATATAATTTATACCGTGAAAATGGAGACACATTCTTTACCTTGAACTTTATTTATGTTGGCTCATCTTGTTCCTTCTCTTTATTTCTTGTAACTGTTGCATACATGCTTCAATCATCAGATTTCAAATTATTTCTGTTTCTAGTATTTCTATCTATTTTGCTTTTAATTAACATTAGCATTTCTTGCAAAGTTATACTTTCCTTGTTTGTTGGTTCATCTGAATCTTTATTATAAGTTAAGCATTTGGGTTTATTTTAAAAGAATGGCTATGCAACCAAATTCTTGAAATAAGTTTTTTTTTGCCACTGATTAAGAAGTGAACGATTTTCATGAACTTCTTTCTGCCATTGAACTAATTTGCTATTTGAATTTCCAAAGGGAAGTGGCAGCAGAATCTATTTATAAGGAGAGATGCATCACCATAAATGATGGGCCAAGTTGGGCAAAGTATATGTCGATCTCAGGCTCTCCAGAAGATGAGTATGATATCATTACTTTACAGTATACAGAAGAGGGATTGCTGACTATTGTTGAGAATCGTAGTGGCCATGCTGCAGCTTTTGGCGATGACATTGCGATTGAGAGTTTGGCTACAGAATTTCGACGAGAAGTCTTTGTAGTAAGTATCAAAGTTGAGCAAATGATATACTCGTTCTTTGAAACTCTTTGCTGTTCTAATATGTAAATCCATTTCACTATACATTTTACATTAATGGTAATTTCTATATTTACATCTTATTGTTTTGTAGCTGAGAATTTGATTTTTCACTCAAGTTATTAGGCAAATTGGTTCCTCATTATCCTTTTGCTTGTGCCAAGTGTGTAGGATTATATATGGCAATACACGAAACAAACATAATTTAATTGATTCAAAGAGTTGTGTTTTGAATACTATATTTATTAATTTTGAAGCTAGGATGCTTAACGTTCATTGGTCCCATATGGACAAGTATGTCAAATTGTCAATCATCATATAAATATGAATTGGTGCCGTTCCTAGTAAGAAGATTCTAGGATAAATGGTTAATCTATTACTTCAATTTGGTATAAAAAAAGTTGTGGTTCAAATCATATTTGTCAAATAAAAAACTAGGTCTATATCTCAGTCATGATGGGCATGAATGTCCCACACGGACAAGTGGTGGTCTAAAATATAAATATACAGTGGTTCGTTTCTTAATAGCTTAATAGCCCAAGCTTTTGTGGATAGTCAATCAACTATTATCGTAAAACGTGAAGTCCTATCTGGACGAGAAAAGAAAGAAAAAGGCAGCACTTGACACTATCACTTTGTTCATTTTTCTTTATTATCCAGTTCTCCCTCTTATGTTTTGTTGATATTTTTTAAACTTGCAGGTTCAGGCTCATGGAGCAGATGCAATGGTGGATGAAAACAATTGTGTTTTTTTCCTTCCTCATTGTCCAAGGGGTCCAATTTGTGAACCTCCAATTTTCTTATTTATGAAGGGAACAGGTAAATACACGTTCACTAGTGCTACCAATTTTGCATTTCTATTACCTACTCTTCTGATGGCTTTCCTTAGTTCATTCATCTCACACTATCAATTAAAAATAGCCAAATTTCTGAGAGTTAAGATGCCTGCAGCATTTTTTTTTTTTTTTGCATTAGTAAGTTCACTTTTGCAAGTATAACAATCATGACTTGAACAAGGGCTTTTGTTTAGAGAGACATGTTTTGACCTAAAATATTAAAAAATATATTGCAATTTCCCTTGTATAACAATTAACTTCTTGAAGTTTAATCTGCATTCTTATGTTTGAATTGAAGACCAGTTTCATGTACCTGTCAGCCAATACTTCAAAATATTTAGGGAGCTATAATGGTTTCCGAGCCTTAAATATTGGAATTGTATTGCAACTTCACTGGCATATAAGCTTTATTGAGAAACGGCAGGAGATCAAGAATGAGAATAAGAGAAACAAACTGACAAGGTATAGCAGTGATTTACTAGGCAAATTGTTCTTTAAGGAAACAATTGGAAAGTGCTGGATTAGAATTTTGTCTCTAAATGGGATTATCAATGTCAAAGGTGGGGCATTAACGGTGCAATTCCCATCAAGATATTCACTTGCATCGCAGTTTCGGCGAGTGATCCGAGTGTCGAGTCAATGAAGCTGATGTCGAAGGCTCGGGACAAATGTTGAACAAATTCGAAGCCTGAGTCCGAGTGGGTTGCGTGAGGAGCGTTGTCCAAGGAACAAAGATGATGAGTCCTACAACGAGGCAGTTTCCTTAAAACAGGTTCGTCCCATCCGGCAGTGCTAAGAGGTCATACTTGGACACCTGTTTCCTAGGATAAAATGGCGAGACCACAGACACAACCTAGCACAAGTTGTCGTGATTAGGTTTGAAGCTTAGGTCAGCTCGAGCTCGAGAAA
>JBAMIE010000103.1:2095179-2109731 GCA_037177295.1 Kaempferia parviflora
AAATTACTAGTTAATTTAAATTTGTACATGTAATAATGTAATTTGAGATGTTGATGGTAAATGATTAAATATATATACAAAATTAGTAATATATTTACATGTTTAATGGTTTTTAGTAAGATCGTACGATTCTACGATCCGATCTTGACCCTAAAATGATCCTGCGTAGGATCGCGATTCTACAAATCATGACTATAATATAAATATTATTGAATAAAATAAATTTATCTTGTAATAACTATAAAATCAGAGTAAATATTATTAAATAAGATAAATTTGTATGGTAACAAATATAAAATTATAACTGCTAGTCTGCTGGACATTGTTAGACACGTCGATATCGAATACTATATTCGAGGGTAATCGTGTCATTTACCTGGGCAGCTGGCTGGTGGGACGAACTTCTTATGAAAAAAACATATTTTGAAAAAAAAGTCCTCCAATTGAATTTTGTCAAAAAATAAAAAATAAAAAATAAAAAATAAAAACTTATGTGGCTTTTTGTGATTTGTTCATTTTCTTTTCCAATTTTCAGCAAGTATATCAGAAATGAAAATAGTCTCCTTCAATTCATAACCCACAATAATTATACGGTATCGTTACAGGCAAGTCACGACACCTTCCAACTACCGGTCAGAAAATCACATGGTAAACGGAACGGAGCACTGGGTTGAGATCCATAACGTCACCGCCAAGCGAAGCCATTCCGATCTCCTTTCTCTGTCCTCTCCGCTGCGCTCGCTCTGCCTTCTCCCTCATCCCCCCCGATCCGTAACTCCTTTCCCATAGAAATCCTCGTTGCTCACCTTCGGCCTCGATCGGACATTGGGCTCGGCGCTGCAATGGGCACGGAGGTGACCTCCGCGGCGGAGATTTCGAAGCCGCTCTTGTCGGCAGAGAATGCCGAAGAAAATATCCCACCGTGGAAGGAGCAAATTACCGTCAGGGGCTTGCTGGCCAGCGCGCTCTTGGGTTCTCTTTTCTGCATCATCACCCACAAACTCAACCTCACCGTCGGGGTGATTCCGTCCCTCAACGTGGCTGCTGGGCTTTTGGGTTTCTTCTTCATCAAGAGTTGGACCGAATTCGCGTCTCGGATCGGTTTGTGGTCGAAGCCGTTCACCAGGCAGGAGAACACGGTGATCCAGACGTGCGTGGTGGCGTGCTATGGACTGGCATACAGTGGTACTTGCCTTCTTCCCGATGATTGTTTGTTTGCGCTGCGATTCGTGTGTGTGTGTTTATTTTATTTTTATTTTTACGAATCATCCTCAATATGTTTCGTAAGTGCTCAAGCAGTGCAAAAGTGGAAACAAGGATAAAAAGTGCCTCATGGCAACGTAGGTTCCAAGTGAGACTGTTTAAGGTAGAATATAAGTGTAGAGCCTTAGATGCCAGGGAAGTTAAGTTGTATAAAGAGATAATCAAGTTGTGTTCTAACTGACTCAAAAACAATAATAACAAATCTTAGATTTTCTCTGTTTTCTTTTCAAAAAAAAAAAAAAAAAAAGATTTGTCTCTGCAATTATGTTTGATTCCTGAGCTTGGAAAGTGAGATATTGACGGCTGGATCATTGGTTCTTTCTTAATGATATACTGATGATTTTTTTATTGTCCTAAAATTTGATTCATTGTAGCATTTCATAGGTTACTCCACCTAGTGAGATAAGGCTTGGTTGTTGTTCTAGCATTTCATTGGTTCTTTCAGTTCTGAGTTAGCAATCGAACAGCAGAGATGATTGTGATTAAGATTCTTTCTGACAGGGGGGTTTGGCTCTTACATGCTCTCTATGGATCAAAGGACATATGAACTTATAGGAGCTGATTATCCTGGTAACAGAGCAGAGGACGTTAAAAATCCTTCTCTGGGTTGGATGATTGGTTTCATGTTTGTTGTGAGTTTTCTTGGGCTGTTTAGCCTCGTGACACTGCGCAAGGTACCTGATACTAAGAAATCCATCACAATTAAACATGCGAATTTGTCTCCTAAAATAGTAGTTATTATTTGTCCTGCCCTATTAGATTAAAATTGTATCATTCTTTGTATTGTCAATATTAGTTTAGATATAATGCAATTGTAAACTGCAAGTTAATATGTTTTAACCTGAATATTTGTAGTAAAAGTTCTTGAAGCTTAAAAAAAAATTTAATTTATTAACTATTCAAGTACCAATTTGTCAAATGAGGTAGTAATTTGTAGTGTTCAAGGATCTTAATAATATTTTTACTTAGCAAGTCTGCCAGATAATACATTAGTCATTTGGGTTTCGTTCAGAACTGTTGGCTTACATATAATTGCAGATGATAAGTCAATTTCACATGCTTGGTATAGTTTTGTAAGTTGAATAAGGAAGATATGTGTGTTGGTTAATGCTTTGAATTTGTTTTTCTTTTCCCTGTTAATTCACGTGCAATGGTTAATTTGAATTTTGTGGATATAACCTTTGTTGTACACATTCCCATATGAAGCACTGCATTATCTTTGTTTATTTTGCATCATTGGGTGGAGAGTGGACTAAAATCTAATCAATGTTTTATTTTGTAATATAGTAATTTCTAAGCAGAGTTGTGGAGAACTCTGATTTTTTAGGTTTATAAGCTCACTACTTTTAAAAAGATTGACAATTAGTTTGCAAATGTTTTACATCCTGAGAAATCTTTCAGTGTTATCTTGTACCTTGAAACCAAGGTGGAATTTTAACATAGATAAGGACTATGACAATCCTGGTGACTTTTGCAATATGTGAATAAAGCTTAAGCTTTTTTTGTGCGTCTATGATGTATAAAAAATCTTTCTTACCTAGGAAATTTAACAGCATTGATTCCTTATTTGCTTAAAGTTTAAATCTTCTGATATTTTAGTTAATGCTGTATTCCATGCCTGAGTGTTCATGGAACTACTTTATCATGGTTAAGAGGTATTTATGTGTCTTTGTATTATAGTGGAGCTTATTTTTAGAAGAGGTGAATCAATTAGATAGACAGTGCAAGGATAGAGGAGACCAAACAAAATTTTAGTTAATGTGATAAAAAAAAAGATTTAATTCATTTGAATATTACTAGTAATAAGCCTTGCATATAGTTAATGGAAGGATAATATCCATGTATTCCATTAAAATATTTAATGTAAACATAGATTGATGATTATAATGAGGTATTTTGTGAAGTTTTTTTGGTTGGAATATCTGTCTGGAAGATCTATGTTACGTATTAGAGAGAACTGTTGTAGTCTTCATTAATAACATAAGCAAAAATAGCTTGGCTTTACCAAAGTCCAACCTAAAGAAGAATATTGTCTCTATGTTGACTTACAAGGAAGATGAACAATAAACGCAACAAAAGAATATATAAATTTCAGCCTAATCTTTTGCAAATTGTACTCATGCCACGTCCAAATTCTGGATATATGAAGAGTAAATAGTGGCATTTAAAGAAAAGCAAAAATTTTGATTTAACATTTCATCTATTGTCTTGCTTGAATTTTTCAGGTAATGGTAATTGATTACAAGCTTACATACCCTAGTGGGACAGCTACAGCATTGTTAATAAACAGTTTCCACACTAACACAGGAGCAGAGCTTGCCGAGTAAGATATATAAATTGGCTTATTCACCTGTACGCTGTTTAACTATGAAAAATGGTATTCACAACAGGAAAATTAGTTCATGCGATTTTTTTAACTAAGTTCTAATATTAAATTTTCTCATTTCTAATGAATTGTGTCAGCTCTGAAATATTCTGGAAGTGCAAAACAGCTAAAACTTATATCGGTAATCAGTGGTCGCTTATTTGATTTCTCCATGCTTCTCTTTTCTATTGATTACATGGTAGTTTGATTAGGGGAAAAAAAGAATTCACTGATGTGAATTGCCATATAATAAGTTATTCATATAGCAAGGACTTCTTTGTCCATGAGATTGTGCAACTGAAATATTTTTACTTGTATAATAGTACTCATGTAAGCTTCTGGATGCTGAACCAAAAAAAAAAGGATGCTCAGGTGTCATGCTCCCATTAATGCCCAGTATTGATTAAGTGGTGATATGCTTTCACTAATGATTGGTGAATTGCTATCGCTGATGATCAAGAGAAATAATTGATTCACAGTTATCTATATTGTTAGTTCTTGTAGTTTGTTCAAAAAATATGCTGAAACATAATTAAATTCTTTGGCAACATTGAACTACCTAATTTATGCTTCTCTAGAGTTGCTGATTGTTATGCAATATACTGCAGGGAACAAGTACGTTGCCTGGGAAAGTATCTAAGCATAAGTTTTTTCTGGAGCTGCTTTAAATGGTTCTTCAGTGGTGTAGGAGATAAAGATTCATGTGGGTTTGATAATTTCCCTAGCCTTGGCCTTGTAGCATTTAAGAATACGTAAGTATTTTCTGAAACTACCTTTATGCCTTATGTTTCCATTGGTCAAATTTAGGTTGATGTGTTTTAGACTTTAGTTAATTTTGTCTGATTGATATTTCTATTATTTGAAAAACCATTTGTTTCTTGTTTCATTTCTTCTGAAATCTTGAAGAATTTAATGTTTTCTGCCTACATACCTATGGTAGGTATCTACCTGTGCCCATGTAAGTGCATGCTGGCCAGCAATAAAGTAACAAGTGAGCTACCACCAGATTGCTGGGGTTGAACCTTTCTTTCCATCAATCTAATCTGCATATACTCTCTGCAAAAAGTTTTTATTCCCCTGCAAAGAGACAATTGTATATATCCACAGTTGTTTTTCTTTTTTATGTATTTGTTTTTTTATAAAATTGAAAAAAAAATGCATCAGGAAAAACTCCCTGTACCAGCTTGGGATCACTAATCTTTATGTTATCTAATTCTATTTGGCTTACCTGTTTGCAGGTTTTATTTTGATTTTAGCCCTACATATGTTGGATGTGGTCTCATCTGCCCACATATTGTTAATTGTTCAGTCCTGCTTGGAGCCATTATATCATGGGGTTTCCTTTGGCCATTCATCTCTACTAAAGCTGGGAATTGGTATCCAGATAACCTTGGAAGTAGTGACTTTAAAGGCCTCTATGGTTATAAGGTATTACATAGTTCTAGTGTCAGATGGTTTGCCATCTGGATATTTCTCCTGTAAAATAGCCCACCTCTATTTGTAACTGTGTTGAACTTATAGATATAACTAAAAACCTTGTCCTAAAACAATGAATAATGTAGAAGTTTTTCTAAATTTTTCTACATTAAGATTGCAATCTTAGTAGTAACAAGGTAGTTGATGATTGCAGGAAATGTTGCACATGCTTAACATTCTAGTTTGAGATGTTATTTTGATGGGATCCATTTATAATTCCCCCTAACAGTTATCACCATATCTTTATGGTTTTCCTTATCAAATTAAATATTATGGTTCTAGATTTGTTCTCAGAATACTCTTTCAACATGATGTAACTTTAGTAACATGTTGGGAGTGGGAACTAGGAGGTGCTAAGTTTCTTAAACATGATTACCTTTTTGCATAATATAGGTTTTGAGTGTAATTTTGATTTTGTGGCTGTGATATTTAAGTTAACAAGATTAAATCTAGTCTAGAATACTTGCTCCAACTTTTAATGTCAGAAGCATCAAAAGTTTGTGTGCTAGATTTAAGTCACTAATTGGGTTTTTATTGTCCATTCTATCAAGAAACATTAATGATTTTCTTAATTCTGTTTATATAATTTTCTGCAACATAATTCACTAGAGATTACACTGATTTTCGTATCCTGAATTTTGTTTTACCATCTCATTGCTTTAGCCATACCCTTTGATCATTTGATAAAACTACTGATGATCAATGGTTCTGATGTCTGCCAAAGTTTCTAGGTGGTGTTGCATGCTGAGTTTTTTTGTAGATTTGCTTTTTAGTATTAACTAATTCTCTCAGCTAAATGATTCAAGGATCATCAAATGTAGCTGTAATATTTTATACTTTCTGAAGTTACTAAAGTTTATGTTGAGTGTGTTGAGCTTTTCCTAATGTCATAATAATTATGATATATTAGTTCATCTAAAAAAATTATTAATATGAGCCCATGTCAAACAAACGATAAACAAATAAATTCTTGCCTAACTGGACGATCGTTACATTCTGTGGATGTTTGTGGAATTTGTTATTTTCAGTGAAACTGCTAATATGCTTTATCCGTTGAGAATAGGGATTTTTTTAGTCACTCACGTTAAGGTGTTGTATATTCGTGTTTAATTATGTACCTGATTATCATTCAGAACCTTGGACTCTAATATTTACTTCATCTTGTACTGATTCTGTTTGTTTTATCTGATTTTTTAAGTACTTATTACACTACGATTTGTGATTTCATCGAAGTTGTGTTTTAAGTTTTCTGGTTTGTGTAGTAACTCATTATCAGTCATTATCCGAATTTCTAATTTGCAGTTGTTAAATTCTATCTGCAGGTTTTCATAGCAATCTCTCTTATCCTAGGAGATGGTCTTTACAACTTGATTAAAATAGTGATAATAACTGTAAAGGAAATTGTGAATGTTCGCTCAAAGCAGACATCACTTCCACTGGCAGTATCTCCTCAAGGTACCTATTTTTTTTATATGTTGCCCAGAAAATTACTCGTTATTTTTTCTTCGCAAAAGACAATGATCTAGCCAAGTAGCAATACAGAAATTCACTTGCTCTATGTATTTACTAATTCAATTTATGCAAACTGTTTGGTTACGTTGGATGACTGCCATAAACATGGTCGTTCACACGTCTAATCACAGTTCTTATCCTTCAATGAATACTCTATATAACTCATTTCTCATATTTGAACAGGGAATCTAACAGATGACCAATTCTTCACTATAAATGTAGTACTGTACTTTATGCACATTAATCTCTATTATTGTTTCATCTTCACTGATATTTTATCTTCATTAAATCTGTTTTATCCTTCTACTCCATAATAACAACAACTTGGCCGTGTCATACATTGTATTTTGTGACAAAAATGCATATTCATATTGAGGGAAAATAAAAATCGTATTAACTTGTAAACCAACTTGTCTGCAGACGATGCGAGCTCCAACCTTTTAACTGAAGAAAAACTACGAGAAGAAACATTCATAAAGGATAGCATACCGTCCTGGTTTGCAGCTTCTGGGTACATTGGTCTCGCTGCTATATCCACTGCAGTGATTCCAAACATCTTTCCTCAGATGAGATGGTACCTGGTCCTTGCGTGCTACATTGTTGCGCCTGCACTGGCCTTCTGTAATTCCTATGGTACTGGCCTCACCGATTGGAGCCTTGCCTCAACCTATGGGAAGATTGGACTTTTCATCTTTGCTTCATTGGTCGGAAGCAAAGGCGGGGTCATCGCCGGCCTAGCTGCATGTGGTGTTATGATGTCCATTGTTTCTACTGCTGCTGACCTTATGCAGGACTTCAAGACAGGCTACCTTACCCTATCCTCGCCGAAGTCCATGTTTGTGTCCCAGTTGATTGGCACAGCCTTGGGTTGTGTCATTGCTCCTCTCACCTTCTGGCTCTACTGGACTGCTTTCGACATTGGATCACCTGATGGTGTCTACAAGGCTCCGTATGCAGTCATATACCGGGAAATGCCATCTTAGGCGTTGAAGGCTTCTCTGCGCTGCCAGAGCATTGCCTGGAGCTCTGTTGTGGGTTCTTTGTAGCTGCACTGGCTATTAATCTTCTCAGGGATGTAACCCCAACGACCATATCAAAGTACATCCCGATACCAATGGCAATGGCAGTTCCCTTCTACATTGGAGCATATTTTGCAATCGATATGTTCGTCGGGACAGTGATTTTGTTCGTCTGGGAACGGTTGAACAAGAAGGAAGCTGACGACTATGCTGGAGCAGTTGCATCAGGCCTGATATGTGGCGATGGGATATGGACTGTTCCTTCGGCAATCCTCTCAATTTTTAGGATTGATCCACCAATTTGCATGAACTTTGTCCCTAGCAGTTGAAAGATTTATGTTTTGGAGATATTTGTAAAAGTGCAAAACAAGAAAATTATACGTTGTAGTCTACATTGTCAATCATGATTGTCGGATAATATTGATTTGAAATGAAATATGTGTCATGAAGTTCCCTTAGTTTATTTTTCATATTAAAATATTATTTTAATTAAACTATCAATCTTCAATAAATAAAATTAACATAAGATAATTATACTATTGTAAAAGCTAGCTAGCTAGCAACCAACTATTACACGTTGTCACAACTACTTGTTACCTTTTATACGGTTGATTTTGATCGGATAGTGTTTATTTGAAATGTAATGAGTATCATAGAGTTCTCTTAATTTGTTTTGTTTATTGAAATATCATTTTAATTAGGTTATCACTCAATAATAAAAAAAATCAATAAAAGCGGATACTATGGTAAAACCTAACATTGTAGCAACTACCTATACTAGCTTTTGCATAGTCGACTGTGATCAAATAATATTTATTTGAATTGTAGTAGGTGTCATGAAATGTTCTTAATTTATTTTGCGCATTGAAATATTATTTTAACCTGATTATCGCTTTCTAATAAAATTAAAATAAAAATAAAAATAAAAATAATAATAATAATATTATTATTATTATAGAAATTTGTAACCAATTGCTATACTACATATGGTAAAAGTTAGCTGCCCATTACTACAATTTAAATCTTAAAATCGGTCTGGGATATTTTAAGCAATTTACTTGCATATTTAACTTTAATCGGAAAAAGAAGTGTCTTTTAAAATTTTGTACAAATTATTTTTGAAAGATACATATTAGTATATAGGTATTTTAATAAAGCATTTAAAACGTAAGCGTCTGTAGTCCAACGGTTAGGATAATTGCCTTCCAAGCAATAGACCCGGGTTCGACTCCCGGCAGACGCATTCTACGTCAGTTTTGTTTTTATATAGTTTTAGTTTTCTTTTTCACATAAGGTGTTTTTGTGTTTTGTCAATTTTTCCTAGATAGTATTATATATGCTAAACTCAATATCTTATGACTCTATTTCTATTTCAAAAATCAGAGTGGCGCAGCGGAAGCGTGGTGGGCCCATAACCCACAGGTCCGAGGATCGAAACCTCGCTCTGATAATTTTTTTTTTTGTGTTTTGTCAATTTTTCCTGGATCATTGTATCATCTGCTGGGCTTAATTCAACATGGGCATCGTAATCCGGTCCATACAATTATTTGGGCTTCCGGCTTGCATCCTTGAAAGTGAAATTATATTTTTTTTAAAAAATATAATTTTTTTTTCGAAAAATTGAAACTATTTTCTTTTATAATTTTGTATCCATTCTAATAAAAAATAATGGCTGCTTCCCGTTCTCCATTCGTCCTGTTCCTCTCTCACAAACCACTCTGCTCCAATCCAAGAACCCTCCCCGTCGCCGTCCGAATGGCCGCCTCCAATGCTGAGGCCATCCCTTCTCCTTCATCTCGTCCTCCGCCCAAGATATTGGACTCGCATCTCCACGTATGGGCGTCTCCCAAAGAGGTAAATCCCCCGATGCCTTTGAATTGAAAAGTGCTTTCTTTCGACGCTGATGATTCCTCCTTGGCATGTAGGCTTCAGAGAATTACCCTTATTTTCCTGGCCAGGAGCCATCCGTCCCTGGGGACGCTGATTTCTTGCTCAAGGTACTTGGATTTTTCTGGATAGGAGTTTCCAATAATCTCCGGGGTTAAAGAAGTCGGTTAACCAATAAAAGGCGAAGAGTTTAGCTGCCATAATTTGGAGTTCTGTTTTAGGTTAGTTCGACGGGTTGTGTGTGCCTGACATTTGACGTATGAATCTATGGTCTTTCGTCAACTATGTTGGACGTTTGAGATTTGGTCTTGTAGAATTTTATTCCTGGAAATCAGTCAGACTTAGGTAACAAATTAACGACTATCAGTATATGTAATTCCTGTATTGTTCCAAACTCAAACAATCTAACTGTCTCATATTATCTATTTATCCTTTTGCACATTATTGGAATTATTGATCCAGTGTCATGGTAGATAAATTGGCGGTATAATAGCATTTTATGCATTATTAAAAGGAACTGTGTTTTGTTGATACTTGTTTGTTACTCTGCCTAATGGTAGTGTGTTGTTATCTTCACATTACAATTTTTTCACAGTTAAATTTGCTATATATTCAGTAAAAGAACTGTTTGTAATACTTGTTTAGGACCCCCAGCCTTTTGTGTTGTTAAGAAGGGATATTCTGATTGTATATCACATTGTGGAGCAATTTATTGAATATTTGAATATACTCTTCATCTTTGCTAAGAATAAGGTGATTGAAGGAAGAACTACCATTTCTTACAATACCATCTGGTGGTCAGACTCCAAGTTGTCTTGCTGTAATCAGTCATATGTGATTTGTTGTAACTTATTTAATGCTCTTAAATGAAAAAAAAAAAAAAAATCCCTGACATATTTGCCTTTCCTTCCAGTGCATGTCAGAGGCAGGAGTTGATGGTGCCCTCATTGTGCAACCAATAAACCATATGTTTGATCATTCTTTAGTAACTAGGTTGTTTTTTTTTTTTTGTTGCTTTATATGCAACACAAACAGACTAATGTTCTACTTTGTACATTCATTTGATGAAGTGTAGTTACGTAAACGTTAGGTTAAGATTTTTGGATCAGGGAAAAAGTTGATTTCGTTTATATTTAATGAAATAGTGTTTTGAGGCGTCATCCATCCAAATTTGTTGGTTGTTGCCTTGCAAATCCTGCAGATGATGGATCTGGGATTAGACAACTTGAGGATCTAGTACTGAAGGTTTTTTACTATAGGCTAATAATTTAATACATGGAGTTATTAACATTAATTGGTGAATCTAACACTCTTTCTCATCTTCAAGGATGGATACCGAGCTGTTCGATTCAATCCATATTTGTGGCCTCCTGGTCAAAAGGTATTCCATTATCATTTTTGTTCTTTTACTTTCTTGAATCACATTTTATCTTTCAACTACTGCACAATAACATCACACTTGTCATATTTATGATTGCAATATTTTGTAAACATGCTGATTACTCCTTTTTGTTGCACATATACTAATTGTCTACATCTGAACAGATGACAAATGAAATTGGGAAAGCATTGTTCTCTAAAGCTGGCGAACTAGGAGTTCCAGTTGGATTTATGTGTATGAAGGTAGATCAATATTTGGTATACTACAATCCTGAGATCAAAATATGCCTTCATTCGTTACTATTTCCCCCCTTAATCCTGTGCTAGTGACAAACAAATGCAACATATATTTGTTTCTATATATTTCTGTATACAAGAGTTATTTGTCTCATTTCAAACTTATCATTAGTTGAAAACTAATTTGTCATAGCAGTCCTTGATAAGTACCAATTATCTGCCTTCTGCAGGGTCTTAGCCTACACATATCAGAAATAGAGGAGCTCTGTGAAATTTACTCTTCAACAGTTGTACTTCTTGACCATATGGGTTTCTGCAAACCTCCGTTGTAAGCTAATGCGCCAGATGTGCTCTATAGTCATATTGCGCTTATAGCTGTTCTAACTGTTTGTTATTCTACCAGGACTGATGAGGAACACAATACACTCTCTTCATTGCTAAAGCTGTCCAGATTTCCACAGGTAATTGGTTTTTTTTTCTGCTTTAGTACATGTTCAAGGAAAGCTTGTATCTTCTTGCACCTGGCCACTCAGTCACGATTTTGCTGATTTTGTTGTAATGTATTGGGTGTGTTGATGATTTTCATGCATTATTTATGGAAATAGCCAACATTCTTTTGACTAATATGATATAGTTCACGTAGGCTAATATAATCCATGCAAGTTAAAACTTTATAATTGTTATACTAGCCAACCAATGTCCTTTCATTGTTTGCATGCACACAAAGGAGTAATAGAAGCTGCTCAATCCAAAGTAAACAATTGTTAAGTTTTATGGAGACTTTCATCTTGCACCTTTTATTTCTCAGTGTGGTTTTCTTGCTTTTTAATATAGAAGGATCTATATCTAATCCTCACAATGGCAATGTATTATGATAATTTGAAGGACTTTCATTTATGAAAAGTTATTTTAATTCAAACATATTACTAGTAAAGAAAATTAGATAAGAAAACCACATTTATAGTGATACTACTGTACCATATTATTTTATGACTTTGAACTTGCATTGCCATAAATACACTGAGATAGATGAGTTTTTCACCCATCCAATTATTGGGCCTGCAACAAAAGTTTATATTTAAACTTCAGATAATTCTAGTTTAACTCGATTAAATGTTCATCATTCTGTTTCCTTTCTTTGTTGGCTTGGGATTTGTCAGTCTCTGTTTTACTCTCTGCTTACAGAAATGTTTGGGTTGAATAGGTTTATGTGAAATTTAGTGCACTTTTCCGCCTGTCTAGAAACCAGTATCCATATGAAGACACTAGAGACATTCTTTCTAAAGTCATCACCAGCTTCGGGGCAAATCATGTCATGTGGGGAAGGTACTTGTTCAAAAAAATTTCTGCTAGTTGATAACTGCAACTCTTCATCAAAATAAGACCATTAATTCTCTTGACACTCTAATATCAGATACTTATATGAGCAGGCTAATGTTTTTATGCTTCAAAATGATCAGACATTTCACATCATTTGCTGGTGATTATATTTGAGCATTTCATGTTGATCTTATGATGCAGTGACTTTCCATTTGTTGTCAACGAGTGTGGTTATAAAGAGGCAAAGGAAGCTGTCCCTCTCATAGCAAATCATATACCCTTGTCAAAGGCCGATATGGAATGGATAATGGGTAGGACTCTTGGGCAACTCTTTCACCATGAATGGCAAGCTTAAACTATTTTAGTTTTTGTATTTGGCATATTTTTAATGCAGATAAGAGTTCCTATCACACAACAAAAGAAAGTGTTAAGTGTAGTGTTTTAAAAACTCTTATGGTTCTTGAATTTGGTGAGATTCATTTACTAATTGTTTGAATTGATGGATGACAGTGTTGATCAAGCACTTTTGCCAACATCATGCCAAATATTGCAGTTTATTCTGATATCTATCTCTTTCTACCACCACAACACATGAAAAATTGTACAGACATGTTTACATTTTAAAGATAGTAATAGAAGTGCACATTTCAATTACAAATCTCTTGAATAGTTTATGCAAGACGTTTATTTACAAGCAAAGCATGCGACGGAATTAACTATAACGGTGATGAAGCAGGATTATGCATCGAGTCACTATGCGGGAACAGCAAAACTCGGCTCCCGCCAACTTGGTGGATCCATAACCAAACACGGGTCTGATTTCTCAAAGTCAGCGACCTGCGAAACAGGAATTCTGTGAGTTGCAACATACTAATACGGTTTATACCAAGGAGCAGGAGCAGAGCCGGAGCAAAATCACAGACAAGCAATGAGTTCAACCTTTTGTCCACAGCTAGGGCAGTAATGGTACTTGTGCCACAAGCAGTCCATGGATGGGCAAAGGAAGCAAACTCCCAGCATAAATGGCATCATGCAACCAACAGCAGCAGCCAGGCTTGGTTTTGATCTGTGCCCAATCAAATAAGAGTTTACATTCGGTGACTTAATTCAACGCCTTATAAACTATTTACGTGTAATGGATCACAATTCATAAGTTCATACTAATATTGAAGGCAAGAAAAGGGGAAAAATAGCCAAGACACAACAACTTCTCATATTACTTAAATTCGTTGTCAAGGCGTACTCCGCCCGTTGCTAGTTTACATATAAACTGAGAATGAAATCATAATCAAAAGAATCAGAAGATTGTGTTTATCTAGCTTGATTGAGGTGTTCAACATTGGTTTATATTGATTTTTATATAAGTATAATTGGTGCCTTCATCTTTGAAATAAGATCCATTATCAAACTCCAGCAATCCTTCACTAGTTCTTGTTTCTTTTCCTAAATCAAAATTATCACTGTTCAAAATAAAAGGATGATCCTCAACTGCAAAGTATGCATACTTCCTTCTATACATTAACTTCGTAAGCTGAGAAGCATGAACTAAATAGAGAATGGTGAATTCCAAGTGCAATAGCCTCCGGCCACCAGTGTATGAATAGCTCTACATTTATTTAAATGCCTCAAAAAGACGCATCTAATGGTCAAAAGGCATAATTTTGGCTTACATTAAGCAGTTTCAATTCTGGCTCTTCAGTTAAGAAAACCAGTGAGTAGAAACAATACAAACTTAATTAAACTTGACCCAAAGAGAAAAGAGGAAAAGAAAATATAGTTAGTCTGTCATCTACAGAAAAGAAAAGAAGAGGAAATCAGTAAAATATATAATGAAAAGAGCTCCCACAAATATGTCATGCCTATGCAACCATTTGAGATAAACTACATTGATCTTATCCCTCAATTAACATGTATGTATGTTAATTCTATGAAGTTCTACGTTGATGCCCAGTATTGATTAAGTGGTGATATGCTTTCACTAATGATTGGTGAATTGCTATCGCTGATGATCAAGATAAATAATTGATTCACAGTTATCTATATTGTTAGTTCTTGTAGTTTGTTCAAAAAATATGCTGAAACATAATTAAATT
>JBAMIE010000103.1:2193508-2205709 GCA_037177295.1 Kaempferia parviflora
ATGCAGCCAAGCCTCCACTTGGACTTCCTTCTTTGCCAAGATCACACTTGGACTTCACCTGCTTGTATCTATCTCCTACATACAGTGCATATTAGATATAATAATAAACCTAACTTAAACCTTTGCCAAACATCAAAACCTAGGGTACCTAGATTGCTCCAACAATTAGTTGTCTCATAAACAATGGTCTTACCTCTATTTATACTTAACAAATAGAGATAATTGTCCTTGTGAGAGGACCAATCTCAACCTCCCGACATGCTCACTGAGACTTTATCCAAATTTAACAATGATATATACACTGAATAGATCATGACATTCCATAATTAAATATCTTACATTCTACAAAATTTCAAATACTTCACATGTCCTTAAAATGACTCTTTAGTCAATGACTTAGTAAAAGGATCGATAAGCATAACACGTGCAGGGATATACTTAAGAACTACCTTTTTCTTGTTAATTATATCCCTTACAAAATTATACTTAATAAATATGTGCTTGCCTTTGCTATGATATTGGGTATCCTTAGAAAAAACTATGGTAGCTTGATTGTCAAAGTAAATTGTAATAGAACTCTTATTAAATGCTTCAAAAACCTTCTTAACTAGACGGTTTCTTGTAGAGTTGCTGCACAAGCCACGTACTCAACTTCCATTATTGACAATGCTACACAAGTTAGTTTCTTATTATTTCATGAGATGACTCCACCATTCAGAAACAAGGCATAGTCATATGTGGATTTTCTATCATCAATGTCTCCAACCCAATTTGTATCTGTGTAGTTTTTGAGGCTCATATTAGATCCTTGAAAATAGAGACAATAATTTATTGTCCCTTTAAGATATCTTAATATTCTCTCCATTACTTTTTAGTATTTCAGTCCTAGATTTAATTGGAAATGACTAATTAAGTCAACAACATAGCTGATATCAGGACTTGTACACAACATATCACTACAACGAAAATGCTCAAAGACAATGGATAAAATCTGTTGTCTTTTCCATTTAAAAATTGTTGTAATTGACATTATTGTTAAAAGTGTGTTAAACGACAACAATTTTAAATTATTATCTTTTAGTACCAAAGATAACAGTTTCACAATATTTAAAAAGTATTATCTTTAAGCAGGATAGACAACAGTTTTGTAATGATTTTAAATTATTATCATTTAATACAAAGACAATAGTTTCATAACTTTTTAAAAACTGTTATCTTTAGAAATAAAAAAAAATGCCAACTAAAATTTACAAAATTAACTATACACATCCATAAGAGGTTTACTCCAATAAGCTCCTTAAACAATTTTAAGCTTTACAAAATTAACTGTACACATCAATAACCAAGCAACTAGTTTTTATTACTATCACAAAATTATAATAGACGTAGCAATTATAACATAGTGAATAAAGTGTAAATTTGTTGGAAGATCCATATCTATGAAGCTTGTTTCTCCTCTATAGTCTGTTCAAATGTCTCTCCAAGCACAAGCTCTTGAATATCATCTTCTCTATCTCTAGTAGCAAGAGTAGCCACTACAATAAATATGACTTTTCATAGAACGTCATCAACGGCGTGCAGTTAAAGTGTGTCATTAATAATAATTTTTACGCGGCGCCTAATTATGTGCACTATGGATAATATAATATTTTTACAAACGACGACGTACAAAAAAAATATGTTGTCAATAAACTTTTCTACGGCATATAGAGTGCACTGTTAAAATTTAAGGTGAGCAAAAAATGTTCGCCGTTAATAGTCTTCTCTTGAATTATCAAACACGCTCCCTCCACATAAACGTAGTCACGCTAACACCTCCGCATAAACCCTAAACTTCTTGGTCACCAACCTTAAACTTCTCTCTCCGGCAAAGCCTTTTCCACCCATCCTCTCTCCGCCCATCCCCCTCTCTCTCTCTGCTCGAAGAATTAAAATTCATTAAAAAAATAAAATTTTTATTTTAAAAAATAGGGTTTAAAAATTTAGTTTGGGCTAAAAATTGATTAATTCGGTCTATTCGATCTAACTTAATTTGATTTTAAAAAATAAAATTTAAAAATTCAGTTTGAACTAAAATATAATTAATTCGGTCTATTCAATTTAACTGAATAAGAAATATAAAAATTAAAATCGAATCGAATCAACAGAATTAATAGATTTTTTTAAAAAAAATTTCTAATAAACCAAACTAAAATTTAAAATTCGATCGCTTTGTTAGATTTATTCGATTTAATTAAATTTTTGCTAATCCCTAAACACAACGAATAAGAAGCTCTGCCCGAGTCTCTACGGGATGGCAATGACTGCAGCGGGCTTCATGTCTATTAGCCCAGCCCAAGATCTACATACAATTAGGGTTTCTTCATCTGATACCCATTCTTTGGCTCTATATATGCCATTCCACTTCTGTGGTTCGTAACCCTCCCCTGAAAAGAAATGTGGCTCTAATTCTTTTGCTTTAAAGGTACAGCGATCTTGCTCTAAGCATTTGATTTTTTTTTTCGTTTTCGTCTTCTCCTTCTGATCTTTGAATCTTGATGGGAAGAAAACGCACATACAAAAAGCCAATTTGCAGAGCGGAGACGCCTGGATTTTGATGGCGATCTCTGCATTGAAGGTTGGCGAGAGCGAGCTAATGGCAGTTCTCCGTGCCTCGCAAGTTTCTTCTCTCTTGACGACGGCCTCGAACAAGCTGCTACATTTTGCTATTCATCTTTTTCTTCTTTGTTTCTTCTCGGTGATTTTTGGTCTTTTTACCCTGATCTTTCTTTTAATCTGCTCCAAATTCCATTTTCTTTTCGCAGTTGTTTTGATTTTGCGATCGAGAAATCTCGAGAGGGAATTTTGCTCTCGTCTGGTAGGAAAAAAAAATCTTCACTTTCTTTCGCGGAAAAAAAAAATACAAATATACAGAGGAAAAAAGATTTGATATGGTTGATGCTAACAACATAAATTTTTAACATATGATCAAGATGAATACTAAAATTCATCATTTTGAAGGAGAATTTAAAATCCAGCATTTTATAAGAATCGTTGCCTGGACTGATTATCTAGTATTTTGTTGAATCTCATAATAGAAAAAAAAAAATTAGAGAAACATCTCATTGAATTCTGTATTCTCTTTTATCTATCTCCAATTCTATTAAATATTTTTTTATTCAACTGTCATTAAAAAAATATACACGAAGGCTCTTTCATGATTGTATACCAGATAAAAAAAATTAAAAAAAATAATATATATATATATATATATATAAAGTGTTTTTTTTGCACCTCGGGGATACGCAACAGATAAGTGTAGTAGAGTTAAAGGGAGTTCCACGATTTGATCATCTGTTGAGATATGTATTGAATTTAATCGAAAAATTTGGGATGAGCATCCGTGGACAGAAGTACCCATGGGTGAAAAAGCCCACGAGTTTGCCTTCATGAACAAAGTACCAATTCGGAGTTGGACAGTCTTACAGGGACGACGAAAACCACATGGTCCACTATCGACGATTTGTTGTATCGCTTCCGTGACTTTCCTTATGATCTACTACGGGATAATTTATTAAAATATCTTTAATATTTCAATTGAGTTTCGATTATGTCCCTAAAGTTTTTGCAAAGCCATTTATATCTCATGTTTTACAAAGTGTCCCAAATTTATCCCCACCGTCAACTCTTCTGTTTCCTCTAACGGAATCTCTCACGTGAGATGACCATTTTTACTGCCCACCATTTTCAGTGCCACCCCCTCTTGCAAGATCGAGCAAGTTGGGATTCCCTGCTCATCTCCATGTCGATCGCTAGCTCTTTCTCTCCTTCTCGATTCGTATGGCCACGAGAAACAAGAAGTTCTCCAGCGGCATCATGAAGCGCTTCTTCAGAGATCACCGCCACAAAGGTGTGTCTTTTATTGTTCTTTCTCCTTTTCGCACTAGATTTTTGAGCTTGCATCGCTATCTAATTCTTTGATTCTCTGTGGTGGTTGCAGACAGGAAGGAGGAGGAGGAGGAGGAGGAGGAGGAGGACTTGGCGGCTATCACGGCGATGGAGCAAAGGGTGTTCCGGTACGAGACGCTGGTGGCGGCCACCAACAACTTCAACCCCAAGCACAAGCTTGGCAAAGTGGGATTCAGCCCAGTCTATAAGGTATTGTGGCAGAGACAATTGATGAATTGATTTAGAAGAAAATGAATTGGGTATTGATTAGGGTTTTGGTTGATGTAGAAGCAGGGATAGCTCAAGGATGGGTGGGAGGTGGCATTGAAGTGGCTGGGGCAGGGGTTGTCGTAGGGCCGAGGGAGTTCGAGAATGAGGCGCTGCTACTGTCACAGGTGCAGCACAAGAACATGGTGAACCTCTACGGATACTGCACCCATGGCGACGACAAGCTCCTCATCTACAAGTATGTCCCTAACAAGAGCCTCGACAAGCTCCTCTTCTCCCGTAAGCTCCACTGCCATTAATGCCCCTTCTTCCTCACCCTCTTCCCTCGGGATTCATCTTCCTTTTGTTATTCTTCATGAGTTCATCAAATTGGGTCTTAGTTATCAAAGATGCAAAGCGCTTTTGTTGCTGATGGAATTAAGCAAGAGGCGAAGAAGGGGTTGATCGGAGGAAAAGGAAGGACTTGGTGCGGCAGTGTAAGGTCATCCCGGGGGGAATAGATTTGGGACACTTTGTAAAACATGAAGCATAAATAGCTCTGCAAAAACTTTAGACATATAATTAGGACTCAATTGAAACATTAAAAATATTTTTATGAATTATCCCGTCTACTACTAATAAATTAACTAATCTGTATAATTGTAACAAAAAGTTAATTATGCTCACCTAATACTATTATTAAGAGAGGATGTAATATTGTAATATGCCTAATATACCACCACCATTCTAGAATTTCCCTCGAGATTGATCTCCTTGAGCATTTAAAATCGTTCAATTTGGGTGTACGAACAACTTTTTGTCTTCCTTTTGTGTTTTAATGTGAATTGCCCCTATCTCAACAGCCAAATTGAAAACTGAGGCAAATTTAACCAACGACATCGCAATCAAAAAAACGTAGACCAGCCCAGTACAACAAAAAACTTGCAGTACAGTTGATCTCGTTGTACTGATTTGGAATGGAACGCTCATCAAAAATCAATTTGTACTTCCAAATTCCAATTGCAGTACCAGAGCTTACCAAATCCGCAAGACAATGCAGTACCATAACTCTTCATAAATACATCCAACTCCCAATCTCTTTCAGAGAGACCAACAACAATATCGCAGTCGAGTGCAGCTGAGAAAGAAAGAAGAAGAGGAGGTAAGTTCATGCGAGTGGAGAGAGGGGAGCATGAGGGCGAGACGGGGACGAGGCAGAGCATGGGACGGGGTCATCAACAAATGCTATGTTGCTGCTCTTTCCATGCACTGCCTCTTCCCTGGCTCTCCCCTAGCTAGTTGATCTCTTCCTCTCTTCATTCACCTAAGTGGAACAGTGTTTGTAATGACAGTTTCTTTGGTGTTTATTTCATTATTATTGAACTCCTTTTCGTGATAACTCCTACTGAACACAGATTGAAGTTTATGGTTACAGATAAAATGAGAGGAAGAAGGCAAAGAAGCGCACCTGGAACACTGGCGGCACATGAGACGGCCTAGATTTTTGACAATGATAAAGACTGCATGCTCCAAACGATATATTGAATGTAAATATGTCCCATCTATCTCATACACTGATGGTGATCAGTGTATACTAACATTTTGAAATTCCAAAGTATATCAAACAACGAATAGTGCAATCATCAGACATTATGTCTGTTTTTAACAAGATCTTCAATGTACTGTATTTATACACATGCAAAATTCTGTTGAACAGGATAAAACTATACAGATGCTCTTGTGCTGAAAAGACACACCCATCATTTGATCACACATCCAAAACTTCTAAACAACAGCTTCATCCTGCAGACTGCAGGGTTTACAAAAGAAATATGATTATGAAGTCCATTAAACAAGTAGAGAAAATCTGCTTAGAACAGAGAATTTGAACCCAAGAATACATAGAATAACAATAAAAATTGACAGTGACTTTGAAGATGTGTCATGTCTAAATTGTCTGGATGACAATGATTTTTCTATGTCAAAAATATTTAACAAGGAGGTTTCTATTTCTCATTTCATTTTAATTATTAATGAAATGGAATAAATAAGAATTTGTACATTATCATCAATGGAATATATAAACCTTATATGGTTTGTTATATTTTTGATATGAACCAACATCAAACTATTTCATCTATTATTATGTTATTAAACATAATATTATATTATTTTATATATAATAGATACCAAAACTATTCTAAATGAAGTAACACTATTTTTAACATATATTAAAAAAAAAATTATCTGAATCTTACAATTTATGATTCAATATGATATGATATAAAACTCGGACCCGAAATCCTTGGCTTGACCTACTCAATTCTATTGTAAACATTGGGTCCTCGCGAAACCAAGCTCAAATTTTCAATTTCAGCTCACATGAACAGAAGATTTATACTGGTCCCTATTTTAAAATTCGCATAAACAAATCACATGCACCTATGCCAAATGTCATCCAAACCGTTCATCTTCCAGAATGAAATGGTGGAGCTCCTAGTATTATGTATCTAGACCAAATATGCAAAGCCACCAACATATCATCTATGCATGAACCACTACAACTTGAGCCATGCATTCTCAGGAAAAAAAAAAAAAAACAGATGTTAAGATATTACTAGAATTTAAATACAATAACAAGAACCAACCAATTAAATAATATTCAAACATGTGAAGAACTGAAGATGAAGTACAAAAATACAATTGCTGGCACAAGACAATGATGGGATTCTTGTAAGCACTGCTATAGCGAGCAGTCACTACAGAATTTCCGTAGAGACTCCTATGTTGCACAAGTCCGAAAAAAAGAATTAGATTAACTAAACTAGACCCTTAGAATAATGAAAGATGTAGAGGAAACAAATATCACATGCTGCTCATATAGGGCTATGATTGTACTGTCTAGAATAAACTGCTACGTTTTATATAATTCTGTGTTTATCCTACCTAATTCAAGTGATTTTCTTCCTAACTTGTCTTTTTTTCCTTACACTTTGAAATGAATATAGAATATATATGTATATATATTTTACCTTGTTTCTCTAAAATTGAAATGGGCATAGAGAACTTAAGGTAAAATTTAAAAATAGACCCCTAAGAATGGTATAGCTAAGATATGCTAAAATAGACCCCTAATGGTTAATGTTAGAGAAATACATAACTAAATTATCATAACAAAAAGTTCACATAAGAAATACTATAATAAGAGTAAAAAAATTATGGTTGTCTAAAATATTTTTAGGCAAACTTTTATTAAAATAATTAATTATCTTTTCATGCTTGGCATATAAGACAAGGAACAAAATTTCATCACTCTCCTTTCTCCTCTTTCTTCCTGAGCTTGTCCAAGATTTGAGTGGTGATTTGCCTAGAATTGCAACCAATGACTTTGTTGCACCGATCATTGGCAATTTGTCGTTGTTGCCATTCGATGTTCAATTGTCAAGCATCCCTGTCTTTTATAGATCCCACACGAATACTAATTCCTTCTACATAACGATAGGTGACAGGCAATGGTCTTGATAGGCAATAGTCTCCGTCGGCAATGGTGGCTTGGTCTCAATTAGCAATGATAAGAGTAAGAGGGTGTTGCCTGTGTGGAAGAGGGGCAAATGAGTGACATTATTCGCATGGGAGAGTTGTGTATTGAATGGAGAAACAACTTCGGTTAGAAACAAGCTGAAGCTATTTTCCCGAAATGTCCATTTTTCCATTGACCAAGGAAAAACTTTTCGCGGCATGATTTTCCACAAAGCCAAACTAGAAACTTCAGAAAATATTTTCTCGGAAAACAGTTTTTTTTGCTAACAACGGACTGTAAATTTCATTTCAAATGTAGGCACTGCATAACTACAAAAGATTTCATCACAAGAATTGGAGTAAATGCAAAATGCTCTCTGCAATGTCAGTTGACTGAAAACATCCATTGCAGAGGCATTCTTAACTCATAAATACAAAATGTGCAAACTAATTCTGAGCACAATTGAGACTCATAGACTAGCTTTGGTAGATGCATGTTCATCCCTGTAAACAGATGCATTAATGCTCATGGAAGTCGAAACTCAAACTTGGGGCTAAACTAACTAATTAATCTGGATGCATAATGTAGGCCATCGTGGGATTGAATTGTTAGATCTCAGAGATACATCTGCTGTGTGTGTCAACACAATCAACACAACATTAGAAGCAAGGTTATAACTAGTTTGTCTAGTGCACTCCGCTCAATGTTGCAGCTTCAGCATGTTGTAAAAATAAAAATATCAAACTTCTTGGATAAACACAACTGTTGCGTAGTAAAAAATGATCAAAGCAGGATAGCAAAGAAACATGGGTTGTTGATGCACCGATGGAGCAAAAAATGATTAATGTAGTAAAAAATGATCAATGCAGGATGCCAGAGAAATCACCTTGGGCTCATTCAGGTGTTTCTGGGAAAGCAATCAGCAAGCACCACCAACTTTCTCCCCAACAAACATACATCGAGAATCCTTACGATTTATTTCTCACCCTACTCACTGGCGATTATATCATGTGACGGATTAGAGAGACTATCTGCAGCTCTACATTCTGAACATGGTTATGGCGAGGTTCCTTCAATAGATACAGGAACACCTAGCCGAATCAGGAAAGAAGATGTAGTTGGTGGGAAACAGAAGCAGCTGATATCAAGCGGGCCGAAGAGATCGAAGCAGGAGGTCACAGGACTTGCTTCCCCGCCCCACCCACACAGCTGGACGTTCCCTATTCAACCAATGCCGTCTTGAACGTGCCGCCATCTGAAATCATTGGGTCCATTAAACTAAGCTCAAATTTTCAATTTCAGCCCACAGGAACAGAAGATTTATACGGGTCCCTACTTTAAACAATAACATACACCTATGCCAAATGTCATCCAAACCGTTCACCGCTGGAGCTCCCAGTATTATGTATCTAAACCAAATATGCAAAGTCACCAACATACCATCTAAGCACGAACCATTACAACTTGAGCCATGCATTCTCAGCAAAAAAAAGAGAAAAAAGACAGTTAAGAGATTACTAGAATTTAAATACAGTAACAAGGACCAACCAATTAAATAATATTCAAACATGTGAAGATGAAGTACAAAAATACAATTGCTGGCACAAGACAATCATGGGATTCTTGCGAGCACTGCTATAGCGAGCAGTCACCACAGAATTTCAGTAGAGACTCCTAAAAATAATGAATTAGATTAATTAAACTAGACCCTTGAAATAGTGAAAGATGTAGAGGAAACAAATATCACATGCTACTCATATAGGGCTATGATTGTACTGTCTAGAGTAAACTACTACATTTTATTCTATGCTAAAAATAGAACCTCAGGATTCAGAGATTAGGAATGGTTAATGTTATAGAAATACATAACTAAATTATCATAACAAAAAGTTCACAACAAAAAATATAAGGCTCTCTCTGTTTCAGGTAAAAAACTATGGTTATCTAAAATATTTTTAGACAAACTTTTATAGAAAATATTAATTATCTTCTCTTGCTAGGCATATGACACAAGGAACAAAATTTCATTGCTCTCCTCTCTTTCTTCCTAAGCTCGACCAAGATCTTGGCAGCGATTTGCCTAGATCGCAACCCACGACTTTGTTGCGCCTATCAATGGCAATTTGTCACCATTGATTGCTATTTGATGTTCCACCGTCAAACATCCCTATCCTCTATAGATCTCACACGAATAATAATTCCTTCCACATGACAATAGGTGACAGAGAATAGTCTCGGTCGGCAATTGTTGCTTGGTCTCAATTGTCAATGACAAGACAAAGAGGATGTTGTTTGTGTGGAAGAGGAGAGAATGAGTGACAAGTGGAGGTGTTATTCACATAGGGGAGTTGTGGATGGAATGGAGAAACAACTTAGACTAGAAACAAGCTGAAGCTATTTTTCCAAAATGTTCATTTTTCGATTGACAAAGGAAAAACTTTTCATAGCATGGTTTTCCACAAAGCCAAAATGCCTATTTTCTGGGAAAACGTGTTTTGCTAAACAATGGACTGTAAGTTTCATTTCAAATGGAGGCACTGCGGAGCTACTAAAGATTTCATCACATGAATTGGAGTACATACAAAATGCTCTATGCAATGTCAGTTGACTGAAAACATCCATTGCAGGTGCAGCCTTAACTCTTAAGCACAAAATGTGGAAACCAATTCTGAGCACAATTGACATTCAAAGACTAGCTTTGGTAAATGCATGTTCATCCCTGCCAACAGACGCATCAATACTCAAGAAGTCAAAACTGGAACTTCAGGCTAAACAAACTAATTAATCTGGATGCATAATGTAGGCCGTCGTGGGATAGCATTGCTAGATCTTGGAGCTCCATCTACTGTGTGTGTCAGCACAATCAATACAACATTAGAAGCATGGTTTAGCTAGTTTGTCTAGTGCAACCCTTATCTCAAAGATCCATGTCTTTCACAAATCCAGCATGAACAATAATTCCTTCCAGGTGATAATAGGTGATGGAAGTGGTCTTGACAGGCAGCAGTCTCAATTGGAGATGGCAGCTCGGTCTCAATTGGTGACAACAAGACTAAAAGGGTATTGTTTGTGTGGAAGGGGAGCGAATGAAAGACAAGTGGAGGTGTTATTCACATGGTAGAGTTGCAGATGGAGTAGAGAAACAACTTTGGCTAGAAACAAGCTGAAGTTATTTTCCCAAAACGTCCATTTTTCCATTGACCAAGGAAAATTTTTTCATAGCATGATTTTCCACAAAGACAAACTAGAAAATTCAGAAAATATTTTATGGCAGACATTTTTTTAGCTAAACAATGGACCGTAAGTTTCATTTCAAATGGAGGCACTGCAGAACTACTAAAGATTTCATCATAAGAATTGGAGTACACATAAAATACTCTCCGCGATGTCAGTTGTCTGAAAACAGTCATTGCAGGTGTAGCCTTATGCACAAAAAGCGCAAACCAACCCTTAATACAATTGAGACTCATGGACTAGCTTTGGTAGATGCATGTTCATCCCTGCCGACAAATCCATCAATGCTCAGGGAAGTCAAAACTAGAACTTCGGGCTAAACTAACTAATTTATCTGGATGCATAATTTAGGCCATCGTGTGATATCATTGTTACATCTTGGAGATCCATCTACTTTTTGTCGACACAATCAACACAAGATTGAAGGATGGATTTAACTAATTTGTCTACTGCAATCCGCTCACTGATGCAGCTTCAGCGTGTTGTAAAGATAAAAGTGTCAAACTTCCTTGGATAAAAACAATAATCCATCACATACCAACTGTCGCGTAGTCAAAAATAATAAATCCAGGATACCAAAGAAATTGACTAATGCAGTAAAAAATGATCAATGCAGAATGTCAAAGAAATCACCTTGGGCTTATTTAGGTGTTCTGGAAGTCAATCAGCAAGCACTCAACAACTTTTTCCCCAACAAACACACATCGAGAATCTTTGACGACTTCTTTATCACCCTACTCACTGGAGATTATATCATGTGACGAATTAGCGACTGTCTGCAGCTCGACATTCTGAACATGGTTTTGCATCCATTTGGCAAGGTTCCTTCAATAGATACAGTAAGACCCAGCCGAATAAGGAAAGAAGATGGAGTTGGTGATGCAGTGGATATCGAACGCGCCGCCATCCGAAATCACTGGCGAAACGCCCCTAAAACGAGGAATAATAAGCGCGATTCCCACTGAAACCTCGGAAGTTTTTAGGGGTTTCTTCCTCCATATCGAGTCGTGGAGGCGAAGCGTGTCTACGACGCCATGGCCGAACACGATCTACAAGTGTCGGCGCAATTTTTACGCTCAGGATCTTCCCAGTACGCAATCCAACGACTGAGGATCCACCATCCTAAATCTTGAGGGTTAAGAGGTGTACTTGTATTTCACACCAATTTATGGTTTTGCTGACGTGGGTCATCTTTTGCGGAGATGCTTAAGGGCCCTACGTGCCAATAATTCGGGAGTAGAGTGGGTCATTTTGTCGGATAATGCGTTTTCCCTCACCTAATTGACTAATTCTTCTTCCAGTCTCAGTCGCTT
>JBAMIE010000103.1:2251419-2261829 GCA_037177295.1 Kaempferia parviflora
CACTTTAAAGGGTCGGATTGTATTTACATGTTCAACTTACAAATAAGCCCACCTAATATGGAAAATAAAATCCAACATTCCCCACTAGTGAGATGGATGAAAACATGTCCAGAACAAGAAAACGAAGCTTGTATCCACTCACTAGCCCTAAATTAGAGAAAGCTTGCATCACCATTGCTTGAGCTGGCCGTGGACCCGAGAATTTTCCAATCAACGCAAAACGATTCGGACTAGCCATCTCCACAACCTCCAGATTAGAGTAGAAAATTCCAGGTTTGTTGTTATAGATCGTGGCCTGTTTAAAATTCTCCCCCACCTCTACAAAACTCTTCTTCGCAGCTCTAGGAGAAGACAGATTGAGGATCTTCGCATATGATTTCGCATGGTTTCCCTCCACCACCTTGAGATTTCCAGCCCTAGAAATCAGCGGAGGGAAGCCACCCTCTAACGTCGGCTGCATCCCGCAGCCGACGAACACTGTCACAGCAGAACACTCAGATCTAAATCGCCCAAAAAATTACTGCTCTAGACCCCCCGCCGTGTTCACTCCAACTGAAACTTCTTGAGTCATATGGTTAAATCATAATTTATCACTGTAATTTAATATAAAATATTAGTAAACATGATTCAAACCCAATTTAGGTTGTAAGGAGGATTCTTGAAATTGGGCATGTACAGTATATTTCATGTCATTTTCATACTACATATCCATATTTAATTTGTATCATTAATGAGATTAGTATTGTGATTAATATTAAGTATTATTACAATTATAGTAACTCTGACTTCTCTAGTATTATATTAATAGCATTAATGAACCAAGTTATTTAAGAAGGTATATAACCAATAATGTTTTGGCATGTTAAGCTCAACTAAAATGTTGTGTGGTATATACGACATCAAGTACAGCCCAAGTGAAAAATTGAAAGGTTTAAGTCTCCATTTGGTGAGCTTACACTTGAATTAACACCAACAATAATTGCTATTAAGGACAAACCTCAATTAAGTGCTCTAATGCTAACATGAAGGGGGTTTAAATTATTGGATGTGAATTTAATTGTAGATCTAATAATCCAGTTCATTAACATTAATAAGCTATTAATGGGTATCAACTTATATGATGAGCTATTGTGGATAGTCCTTACATTATGAGTTTGATATATAAGGAAGAAGCTTGATTGATTTGAGCATCCTCTTGAACTTTAGTTTCAAGAGAGCTTCTTCTCCCTTGGGCTCTTTTCCATTGAAACCCAAATCCAATTGTCAGTTACTCTTGTAGAAGATCATTCCACGCTTGTAAGAACTCTGACAACAAGTACAAAGCAATGACTTTAGCGATGGATTCAGGTTAGCTCATTCGTTTGCCGTTGCATTCGATTTTCAATTTTAGCCTTATAGATGATGATAACGAGATCCTTAGATGTATGATATGATTTTGTTTTGATGTATCTATAATGCTTTCAAGACAAAATCAATCAACCATTCCTAGTTGAATTCAAGCATGTTAATTGACTCAGCCAATTCCAATATACATAGGCGACTTAATAGTCAACTGCTTTGTTATTCAATCGAGCTAGAACGAAACCCCATTTTTTCCTCAAGCAACAAGTGGCTATTAGCTGATTATATTATCAACACAACTAACCAAACGATTGAATATACACATCCATCGATCGACATTGCAAGTAAAGGCATCGACTTAGACCTATAACACCTGTTCTCTGGTCAAGTATGTGCACAAGTTGAAATGCTTTTACTTTAAATACAATTCACTCAATCACTAAGCTCACATGAGATCATGGAAACCTCCTCAACATGCCTCTAATCTTCGAGTCTTCCTCAATCTAGGTCAACTAAGTTAACAACTCTTTAGACATACAGATGAACTTCGACATCCATTGAACCTGCCAAAAAATCCATCTCTAGGACTTGAAATCGTCAAAGAGTTCAACTCCGAGAGTTCCATATGTCAAGAACTCCAACTTTGAGACTTCCTACCAACCATTCACTTCCCCTCTTAACATGCTAAAACTTCAAATTGTCAAAAGTTCACTCTCAAAGGCTTTTTGCTAGACATTCTATGCTCTTTTTTGTGTCAGGATTTTGCCTGCTTAAAGTTCATTCTCAAAGACATTGATAATCAATCAATATTTTGATATATTGTTTTACTCTCTTATTTGATATTTTTAATTCTCTCTTATGCATAAATGCTTATTCATATCATATTTTACGAGCAAGGGTATATTTTGAGTTTCATAGTAATTTTCCTATAATTATGACATTCTTTCTTAAAATATTATTGTTGTCTTGTAGGAAACAAAAGGAAGAGCATCAACCCAAGCACGACACAGCAAATAACACGGCCTGACTGTGTCCCTCTCTGCATTGCAACCCGAAGCATTTTGAGTAGCCTACATGACTGTGGCACGTGGTGGCCGCTCATCACTCAAAGAGGTAGGCTTTCTCTCAAAAGGGGCGCAAGCTCTCAACGCGATTGGGAGAGACGCTCCCATCTCCTCCCATCTCCTCCACCGTCTCTGAGACGGTCATCTGACGCCAGATAGAATAACAATTATCTTGCGGATTGACGAGAAGGGAAAATAGAGGAGAAGACAAGAAAAGAACCCGGAGAAAATAAGGAGAAAAAATTATCGTTTGCTAAAAACAAACTTTACTAATAATTCATACTACTAGATAGGTATTTATATAGATTCTAAACCCTAAGATAAAGAAATGAATGAAATCACAATATATGGAACTCAATTTCAATCTTGTAGAGAAAGAAAAGAGATCTTTTAAGAAGAGAAAATCTATTGATAAAAATTAAAATTAATAAAATAAGATGTTGTTATAGACTAACTATGACCCATAATTACTAGGAATACCAAAATACCCTAGATATCATAAAAATAGAAATTACTAAAAATAGTAATAAAATCATCAGAGCCTCGGATGAGAGCCTAAATGGTATAACTTGATCCTAAAAATTGGTGGTTACGGGTACCTAATTACGGGTACTCAATAACAAATGTAGTTTTTTAAATTCTACACTTGTGACCTCCGACAAAACCTGATTCCGAGTCCTGAGTTAAAAGTTATGACTGTTTAAAGTTCAAAAGGTTGTGTAGGATTGATCATGCATCATCGTCTCTCATTCGCAAGTCCTCTTCATCTCACCCCCGGTTCGGAAGGTTCTCTCACGAGGGAACGCATCACTTGTAGAGGAGGAGAAGGTGTAGAGATCTTCAATCTTCTTCACTTTTGCAAGTTCATCTCTGATAGACGTGGAGATGTTTTGTCTCTTCTTGTCAGCAAGTTCCATCCCTCTCCACCGTCGAAATCCTTCGTCTACAACCTCTCCACCTGATCGGGAGATGCGCCACCATCATTTATAACACTTAGTTTTATTTAGCTCTTTCGAGTGCAATGAGTTTGGTTTAATTCCTGTTGCATTACTTTATTTTAGTTCATTTCAATTCATTTAATTTCTACCATTCCATGCTTGTTTCGTAATGCTTTGAGTTTTTATTATTAATTTGGATTACAAGATATACGTTATATTAGATTAGGATGCATTACTTTATATTATCATTAATTTCGTTGCGATCTTAGTCTACTGAATCTCTATTTCTGTCAGTTGCATTTATTTTCATTCACTGTTCTCCGTGCTCGATCCAAAAATCCAAACCCCCATTTACTAACTTAATTGAGATTATCATTCACCATTACATTCCTAGAGAGATGAGCCAAATTATCTTATATTGCACTTAGTCATTAATTTAGATTGAACCGTCGGGTTAGTCCGCTCTGCCAAATAATTTAAACAGATTGACTTAAAATTTTATCAACATATTTAAAGATGGATCCAATCAGGCTAACCCTCCTAGGCTCACGGTGAATTTAGGTTAGCTCGTAGATTGAGAAAAAAGACTCCCTAAAACTTAAACTAAAGTGAAATATTTTAACTTAAAACTAAAGTGAAATATTTTTTTGGCGTATTAGAGTAGTTGCTAGGCTTGAACTCTTGTACATACATTTATCAATTTATCACCCTATTTTGTTGTATTTTGTCCTCTTTGTTGGGGTCTAGGGGTTTGGAGTTTTGCTACGTGGTCACCACTAATTCGTGTCTGTGTTTTGCTGTGTGATCATCATCAGCACAACGGAGTTATCTATATGACATTGCCCCTCCGTTTTGTTGACTAGTGATTGCCTGATCCTCTTTTCTCACACAATTCAACCTCATTCAAACCCTAACCTTCAACATATAGTGGTGTTTTTGCAAGTCTTGACATGCCAAGATTAATTTCACAAGGAGATACATGAGCACATTACAATTGAAGGTGAGATTATTTTTTTGCAATAAAAACTAATGGATCAAACACCATTTTAATCTACCTAATTGTCCCATCAGTTCAAGTAAACAAAGGAACATGTGGAATATTTAAATGGCCCATCCTCTCGTTGATATAATGATACATTTGCCTACATATGACCATGCAAAAGATGGTTAAAAGTGGAAGCTAATAACATGTTTATTTGGTAAAAGCAGTGATATTTTTTAAATTTTTGGTAGATATTTTAGGGACTCAAAATCCAAAGCCGTAGATTTCAAAATGGTGAGTTGAACTGGCTAATCTATAACCCGCTTGAGTTAGATTAGAAAGAAATTTTCAAACCCATCAAGATCACAGATTGACCTACCCTACCCCGCCAAATGACCAACCAACCACGAGCCTGCCCATCCTGCCACAAATTGAGCCATAAGTCTAACTGCACTCTAGTGTTCGATAATTAAATTTTTAACATACGATTTATCAGACATTGATGTACATCCACTCTTTCTGTACCTATTAGAGCTCCATCTGTAAAGCATTTTCACTCTAAAACTTCTTGACAAGTACTCGCCAAGAGCTCATTCTCAGTGACTTTAAATCTATCAAGATCTCACATCTTGAATTTTCATCTACCAAACTTGCCAAACTACATTTGTAGTTACTGCAATAATTTTGCAGGTGCACTCTTAATATAAGAAAGAAAATATTAAATTTGACCAATATATTTTTTTTCTAATACATCAATTATTATCAAAATTATAAAAAGATTGATCCCACCACATAGTCCAGTTCAGATCCTCTGTCCCCAAATCACCGTGTCCCCATGTCCCAGCGCCGATCGGACGGGCCAAATCAGATCTCAAAGATGTTGTACACATCACGAGGATATCACACCCGTCCGATCGGCGCTGGAACATGGGGACACGGTGATTTGGGGACAGAGGATCTGAACTACACATAGTCATATGTAAAGAGATAAATCAAAAAGGCAAACAAACCACCAAATGAAAAGGTATAATTATTATCAAAAATCAAAATTATACAATATATTACTAGTTTTATCAACCATATCAAAATCAACCAATTTATTAGTTTTACATAGATAGATGGCACACAAATTCTTCAATTGCACCGGCAATTTTATATGTAGCAATAAAAGTCATCTCAGTGAGTGTCACATCTTACCTCGTATTGTTTGAGACCGACCGACCGAGCCACCAAATATGCACACGTTCAGTCACAAAGTAGAAGGCCAAGAAGATTGCCACGGAGCTAACCATCAGACAAGAAGAAACAGAATAATGTGCCATTTGACTAATTCAATCAATATCTATTTTATACAAAAAACCTCTACTATTCCAGAATTGCTTGTCTACCGTTTCAATGAGGGAAAAAAAACATTTAATTGATATGATTGACATTGAGGAGTTACAAAAACAAATAATGACCATATTTTGGCAAAGACACTGCCTAACACATTCAAGCCACAGCTACAAAACTGAAAAATACGTGTAAAGCAATATGGGTTACAAGGTAAACAGTAATAAGAAAAGAATGAAGCCCACGGGGGTCATTATTAGTGTTGAAATCCAACATGACAAGCCCTTGATGGACCACAGATTTACTAACCCTGCATCTTGAAAAGTATCTTCGACATCATGCATGCCAAATATTAACTGAGCTGCATGAACTATGATAATGTTTCCACGCATAAACTAGTAAAGAATTCTACTCAGCAGAGTAATCACACTAGTAAACTCCCAAACTATCATTTCTAAGGTCACTCACTACAGAGTTCACTTTTTTTTTTTTATAAAAAGGCATTAAGCACCAAACATGTGGGAGACTAGTTGATTACTGAAAGATGACTACAGCATGTAGTCACCAGAATGGTAGCTCAGGCGATAAAAGCATCTTCTTCTAGCTGCAAGGACATAGAAGTGTAAAGAGTCAATGCATTTGAAATTAACAGGTCCATCGAACCAAAAATAAAAGGAAAATAGGAGATGAAAGTAGAGAGAAGTTTGTGAGATGAGACTGATTGGTCACATGTATCAAGTCCATTGCCCAATTAAATTTTCAAATACCTATAATAGTCTTAGAATTCTTTCAAGCACTAATCCTTACAAATTACAACACAACAAGCTATTAATGGAGATTTTAAACAAAATTTGCATATTCGATGGTCATGATAATTTAATGAAATATCAGGAGGAAAAAATAAATGGGAAAAGAAAATGAGGAAACACCAAAAATTCAAAGGTGGAAAAGAAAAGGAAGCAAGTTCAGGAGATAAAAGAAAAGAAACGGAGGTAATAAAAATTGAATCGCCCTAATTTACCTTCAAGGAAACAAAAGATCAAAAGAGATTCAAATGACTAAATTACTTCTGAAATTAGGGAGTTCATCCATTCTTGGTGCATCCACTAAGCGACCACCTCCCATTTTGTTCTGATGGCGACGTGTTCTTCATCGAGCAGAAAACTCTGGCTGCTGGTCAGGCAGTCCAACTTCCACCTCCTCCCTCCCTATTCCTTCCACTAAGTGTGGCTGATCTATGACCTTATGCTTGTTATCACCGTAGAGAAGAGTACTCATCATCCTGATCTTGTGCTCGCTGTAGTGCAGAGATCTTGTGCTTGTCTCTGCTAACACCAACTGTCTCTGTTGCGCCGCACCACAGTGCCTCCTGCACACTGCGATTGATCTTGTAGCATAGCTTGACTTCACTACACTGCTGCCAATCTCAGTGCAGAGCCTCCACCTCTCACCGCAGCCTCTTTGTTGCCACATCACAGCCTCAACCTCGAAGCATCTCACTGCACATATGCCGACCTTGCTGCACTGTGTTCGAAGCAAAGAAGATATTTTTGTGATCTCTTCCATAGAATCCCTTAACTTCCATCTGATCTTGGGATGGGAGAAAAAGGATTCTGCAAGAACCAATCTAACTTCCTTCCTCCGAGTTTTCAATGTGGATAAATGGAGGAAGGAATCCATTTCCACCTTAAAAATTGCGCTCGTCCATGGAAATGAATTCTTCCTCCAGG
Source organism: Kaempferia parviflora (assembly GCA_037177295.1). NCBI lineage: Eukaryota > Viridiplantae > Streptophyta > Magnoliopsida > Zingiberales > Zingiberaceae > Kaempferia > Kaempferia parviflora. The sequence goes on from JBAMIE010000103.1 coordinate 2,258,807, forward strand.
ATAAACAAGGCATAAGGGTCTGTTTACTTGGATGGAAAATAAGGAGGGCAAACAGAAATATAAAATTACATATGAGAGTTATGATTTTATACATCTTTTGTGTCACTTCCTCCTCCCCTCGTATCTTCATCCAAGTAACCCTAACAAATACATCCAAGTGTCCATCAATTACAAGTACAATATTAAAGTGGAAGGAGGCAGCAAAATAGCAGTACAGTTGAACAACCGTACGATGCTTATGCAGATCATATAAATTTTTTTTAACCATCTATTTAAGCAATTCATAACATTATACTAATTCTTGAAAATTTGGTAAGTCACTAACATTGATAATCAAGTGAAAGTAATCTCTCAAACACACGATCAATGGAAGGCAGTAAAGTTCACACCAAATATAATCTGACCTTAAAAGTAGATTTAGATAACTATCCCAAAATCCAATTTTAATTCATATTCTAACCAGAACATTTTCCAGAGAAAAATACTTTATCCCACGCCCCAGTTGATTTGCAGTTACTCAAGGACCCCAATTGCTAAAGTAGAGCATTAGTAATTAGGGGCCTTTCTGTTATTTATTTTTTAAAATAAAAAACATACTGCTGTTATCGACTATCTTATATCCTATTTCTTAGTTGTGTTTTTAATATTTGGTAATTTTATTAGTAGTTGGTTCCTATGTTGTCATCACATTTGTTATTTGATGTCAATCAACAATACTTTTTTTATCATTGAAAAGATAGGAATTTAATATCCATTTATTAGGGTATTTGCAATGTGTTTGGTAAATAAACAACTAATTCCTAAAATAACCAATCAAACATAACCTATTCTCTAAATAACTTATCCCCCAAAATAATAATTAAAGTTACTTAACTCTCTACACGATAAAGTCAAAAATAGATCTTACGGCCGATAAAAAATTTAAACTTTCAAATTTAAATTTTGTAATTTAAACCACATTAGATCCTACAATGAGAAAATTCTAGGGGAATTGTCAGAATTTCAATTAGGGCATCATTTACAATAAGAAGAAGAATACTAACACCATCTTGGACTTAAACTTCAAGGAGCATAATCTCCTTTTAGAGTAATCATGAGGCAAGAATATAGTGTGTGCATGTCCGTATTAGTCAGCCATGGAAAATGGAAATGATAATCCTAAAGCTCGTTGACAGCAAAACTGAAGTATCATGACAAGTGACAAAGTCAACATTGTAAATTCAGAGGCTTGATGTCTTCCAGTAAGTTAGTCTATGCACTAATTTGAAAAATAAACTAACTTTTAACGAAATTGATAAGTTAAATAGTCATCCATTAAAATTAAATTTTCTCACAATATGCCTAGATAAAGTACTCAAGCAAAGATTCAAAAGCAATAGTTATAAAATAATCATATTCATGAATGCAAATGAATACTTCATCATATCACTAGATATTTTATAAAATCTGTGTAAATTTGTTTTTTTTTAACATTCGTATGTGTCTCGCATACCAGTTCAGTTGAAACCTCAATTGAATGTCAAATATTTATAAAAAAAGGACAAACCTTAGAATCATGAATAACTATAAATGAATAGATACTAATGAAAGTATCAAGAAATCATTAATAGTCAAATAAATGTCTTATATTCTTGTTTGATGATTTTTTTTTTTTGTTTGATTTCTTCATTTGGCAAGTAGAATGATGTGATAAAAAGTAAAAAATAAATTTGAAGATATAATTAAGAAAGTTTAATTTTTATGTGTTCTAAAATTTGTTTAAAATAATTTAACTAAGTTACAGTAAATTAGGCAATTTCAATATTTATTTTTGAGAATAAGTTATTTAGAGAATATATTCTAATTACATTATTTATTTTAGAAATTAATTATTTTTTTACTAACTTTGGAAGGTTAATTCTATTTCCAAGATGAAGTCATAATAGAGCTCTTAAAAGGGATCCTAATCCATTTATTTAGGAAACCTTCAGTTTAACAATATTTCCTCAATTATCCTTCAGTAATAAAATTCAAATGAACAAAACAACCAGAATGAAATAAGAATGCAAGACATTCGTTTGACAATGAATAAAACTATTAAGATTTCCATTTATATGTGTCATTTTGTAACTATTCATGACCCTAAAGCAAGTTGGCCAAGAGAGTTTATTTTCTTGTATACTAGTCACAATTGAATTTTCATTGACTAGATATGAGAGACACATGTCGAAGCAAATAAAGAAATTGCACCAAATAATTATTATTATAAAACGTTAAGTTAATATGATAAATTGTACTTGAGGTAACCAAAAAGAAAGATAAGATCAATAAAATCACATTTTAACTTTCAATGATGAAAAGGATAAATTAAGATGTATAATCCTCATTAATTTAGAGCATCTAATCCTGAGATAGACAGTTCGGCCAACATTTCGCCCACCAAGTAAATCTAGAAAGCATGGTGGCTCCTAACGTGGCCCCCCAACTTCACGAGTAGTCCAATCGTCGTAGGTGTGCCCTGCGAACCCCGGTTGCTTAGGAAAACCATCCTTCCTCTTACCGGGGGGATGGTTGTAGGTGCTAATTGAAGATAATGAGACAACACTTAGATTTAATTTTCTTCCGTAGAAGAGAATGATGCAGTTATTTTTTTTAGAAATGTAATTTAAAAAAAAAATCAAGAAAATTTTAATTTTTATGAATTATAAGATTTTTTTATTAACTCATATCAAACTAGGGATGATTATTTTAAGAATAAGTTATATAGATAATAGGTCCAGGTTTGAATAATAATTCTAGGAAGTAATTATTTATTAACTAAGAGGGTGTTTGGTTTAAATTTATCAATAGGAATGGTAATGAGTATGATTACTGGGTCAATAGGAATGGGAATGAGGATTACATTATCATTGTTTGGTTTAAATTCGAAATGAATATGATTATAATTAATAATGTTTATTTTGAATTAACATTAGTAATGAGAAAGGTTATTTTTGGTATTAAAGGAAAATTTTGATTGCTAAAAATAAAGTAACATGTTATTT
>JBAMIE010000103.1:2269362-2281533 GCA_037177295.1 Kaempferia parviflora
TTTCCGCTGCGTTATTCTGTGTTTCTTTTCGAACGATATTCACCCCCCCCTCTATCGTTTCTATCGATCCTACACCATTTACACTTATGGCTAGTAGCCACCTGTGATTTACCTCTTCCGTGTTTGCCCTGGGACGGGTTGGCGGGGGTGCTGGGGGTGAGCGTATTCGCCTTTTTTGCTACTTGTATAGCTTGTAGTCGCCTCTTGATCACTCGGAAATACAGTAGCACTTTGCCAAGAACCTCAAGATCTAACGGTGAGAGTCATTGGAGAAGAAACGAAGAGAAAAAGATCCTTTTCGCGTTGCAGTAGCTCGCGTCTTTTAAACCTGTGTGAGTGCAATGATCGAATCCCAATCGATAAACTGATCGATCACCTGGATGGATCAGAGAGCTACTATGCTCTCTGCTTTGTCGTGAACGCACTACCTCCAATCGATCAACTAATCGATTGGGGATGGTTGGATTGATCAACTGATCAATCCAGCAACCTTCTGTTCTCTTGTGACTTCACGAGAGAATGACCTCTAATCGATCAGCTAATCAATTAGACTTGGCTCAATCGATCAGCAGATCGATTGACTGGCCCAAGCCTAAACTTGCTGAAACCGAGTTTAGGCTACCTTACCCAACATCTGGTCAACTGTGACCTGTTGGGACTTCATCATGCCTAGCATCCAGTCAACCTTGACCTGCTAGGACTTCGTCACCAAGTGTTCGGTCAATCCTTTGACCCACTTAGACTTTTCTCTACTCGTGCCAAATATCCGATCATCTTGACCCACTTGGACTCACCAAATATCATGTGTCCGATCAACGTTAACCCACTTGGAAATCCAATATCTGGATTCATTCACTAGGACTTTCCACACTGCCTAGCTTCACTCACTAGGTCTTTCACCAGGTTTCACTTACACGGATTTTTCACACTGCCTAGCTTCACTCACCAGGACTTTCCACTGCCTGACTTCACTCACCAGGACTTCTCATCTGTCTGGCTTCACTCACTAGGACTTTTCATACCAAGTGTCCTGTTAACACAAACCTACTTGGATTTTCCTCTTCTATCAACCTTACCATTAGACTTGTCCTTACCTAACCTCCAGTTAGGACTTTTTCAGTCAAATATCTAGTTAACCTTGACCTACTTGACTTTCATTCAACAATCTCCTAAATGGATAATTGCACATGCAATCTCCATCTATTGTCAAACATTGAAACTCCAGTTTGAGCCAACTCAAGCTTAGTCAAACCGGTTAACTTGATCCGGGGACAATTGTACCAGATAATCTCCCCATATATTGTCAAACATCAAAACCTAAACATCATGACTCAAGCTTGAGTCAACTCAAACTTAGTTAGCTTGGTTAACTTGACCCAGGAGAAATTGCACGAACATATAGTAGTTACGAAGTATCTTTTACACGTAACAACTAGTATCATTGGAAGTAAGAAACAACATTACAATAGTTACTAAGTAGCTTTTATATGCTATAATAGTTATCTAGTAACTTCTATACGTTGTAATAACTATCATTAGTGTTAATGTCCAAACCTTCATGCGATACGAATCTCATGCTTTTGTCATCGAGATAGTGTTAATGTAGTAGATCTAGACCATAATCTAATATATCATGGAAACAAGATAAGAAAATATGCATAAATCGAAGAAATAATGTTTACATCACATGGAGGTTACTTCCTAACCCTATAACCTAGGAAATTACATGATTGACAATCTTAAGTAAACAATTCCAAATCCAGAGAAAATAGAGAAGAGGAAGAAATGCTTAGGATGCTCGTGAACCTTCCTCCTAGCCGCTCTCGATCTCTCCTTGATGCGTGGATGGATCCGGAACACCTCATGGACTCCTCTATCTTCCTTGGGGTCCTTGGACAATCTCAGATCGAGATTCCTAATCCAATGGTGAAGATCCCTTTATATAGAGTTGGAAATAGGGGCGCTGACACTGTTCGTGCCGATTGGCACGGGCGCTCTTGTCGAGCGTGGAAGCGTGTATCTGGCAGGCCACAACCCATGCCATTGGGCACGGCTGCCAGCAAAGCTCTTAAATGTTGCAGGGGCCATGCCGTGGGCCACGAGTAGGTCATGGGAAGTTGGCTGAGCAGGGCTATGCTCGTGCCACTAGGCATGGGTGGTCGTGGCGTTCTAGCGGAGTCAAGTATGGGCACCCATGTCCCGACAAAGCTTCTTCCTCTTGATTCCTTTTGCTCCCCCATTTCGCTCCAACTAACCTTCGTTCTTGTCATCCAAAATGCATGATAGTAGTATTTAGGAGTAATAAAACATGAACATGAAGCATAGAATCAAAATATCACAAATCATACATACTAAAGTAGGTCAAATATAATGTGAAAATATGATAAACACCCTATATATACTTCACACTTATCAGCTATCAAGTAGCTTTTACATGTTGTAATAGTTATCGATAATGCTTCAAAGTTGTAGTTAAACCCTAAACATTAAAACTTTAAATTCTAAATTTTGAACACTATTTTATCAAAATATTTTTTTATCAATTTGATCAAAATTATTTAAATTTCATCAACATTACTTTAAATTAATCAAAATCATTTAAAAATATTTATCTACACGTTATAGTAGCTACAAAGTATCTTCTACACATAACAACTAGCATCATTGAAAGTAAGAAACAATATTGTAACAGTAGTAACTTCTATACGTTGTAATAGCTATTGCTAGCTGCTATAATACCGTTGGATAAGAGATATTTTGAAAATTAAAATTTTGATAGGTGTTGTTTTGATTTTTTTATATATATTTTTAAACTTCATCAACATTACTTTAGATTAATCAAAATCATTTTAAAATAGTTATCTATGTGTTATAGTAGCTATGAAGTATGCTTTACACATAACAACTAGTATCATTGGAAGTAAGAAATAATATTGTCATAATTATTCAGTAACTTTTATATGTTATAATAGTTATTTAGTAGTTTCTATACATTATAGCCGTTGCTATAATACGTTTGGATAAAAGATATTTTAAAAATTATATTTTTGATGGGTTGTTTTTTTTTAAGAGATACCCTCTTGTAAATCATTACATGATTTAGGACCTTTATTATTATTATTATTATTATTGCCCAAAATTAATTAAAATATAAGCAACTACAGTTTGTTTGGCCAGGGTTCAAACTGCTAAACCGTTGTTCACCGATTTCGTCTTGGTTCTCCTAATAAATCGGACGGCTGAGACGCATCCATCACCAAATCCCCCAACCCTAATCTGTTTCCGATCTTTCGCTCTCGATTCTATATATAGAAAGCGGAAGATCTCGAATTCACTAGTTTGCAGCTACCGCAGCCCTTAAGTTTTCATCGATTCGGCTATCAGATTTAAATCTCGCATTCTTGTTTGTTGGTCTGTTGGTTTTGGTAATCTCGTTGATCGTTTCATGGATTTCTTCTTCTGCTGCAGAAATAGCTCGTGATGAGTGATCTTTATGATCTTAGCGGATTTCAGTGAGGCTTTTCGGTCTATGATCTTAACATTGTTGTTACACACACTGAAGCTTTACCCTTTCTGTCATTTCTGTTCTCCTTTCTTGAAAAGATTGTTTATTTACTTATTTGATGAAAATTTGTTTACTTTCGTCGATCTTTTTGTGCATTTCTTCTGGTCGGTAAGAATGGCTGATGATGAATGATCTCTACAATCTTAGCGGATTTCAGTGAGACTTTCTGGTCTATGATCATAAAATTGTTGTTACACACACTGAAGCTCTTTCCATCCCTTTCGTTTCCTGACGTAAAATATTGATTTGTTACTCTTTTTTGACCTTACCGCTTCCTTTCTTTATCGTTTCATGGATTGTTTTTCTGGTGGATAAAAATGGCTGATATTGAATGATCTGCAAGGTCTTAGCGGATTTCGTTGAGACTTGAGTCTATGATCTTACTATTGTTGTTACACACATTGAAGCCTGATCTCTTGTTGGTCGTTACCTTTTTCTTTTGTCCTTTACCAAAAAATGCTTCTGTTTTCCTCATGATGCCATTATTTTCTTCATGGATCAACATTTTTAGTAATTATTTGTCCAAATGCTTAGGGTCTGTTTGGATGGGGGTAGGGGAAGGTTCATTGATCTGGTTAAGAGGAGTTGAGGGAATGGGTGGCAAGGGTAAATAAGGGGAAGGCTAATTTGAACTTTCCATTTGGAAAGGAGTGAGCAAGAGGAAAGGATGGGTAAGCTTTAACCGAGGAAGATTTTTTTAAACTTTAATTTGAGATGAGAATATAACACCCTTTAAAGTATTTGAGTAATGGAATTGAATTGAATTCCATCTGGATTTGAATTCTATTTTTACGTTTGGAATGAGTTAGTAAATAACATAATTGAATTGAATTCTTTGATTTGGAATCTATCATAATTGAATTCAATTCTTATGTTTTTATTATTTTGCCTTCATCAATAAAACTTAATATATACATGGAGGGTTATTTAGTCATTTTAGTTTTTCAAATGAATTCTCATGCCAAATCAGACCTAATTTACTTTGAAGGCTTTGAATGAAATTCAATTCCAATTCCTTAGTAATTCTGACTGAAAAGTTATTCCAGAGAGTGGAATTGAATTCCAAATCATGAGGAAATTCAATTCCATGCCTTTCCAAACATGTTGTAAAAGATTTTTTCCTCCAATTTTATTTTAATTTTAAAATATTAATTCCCAATTCAATTAAAGAATGTATTTTTTTAATTTTATATATTTAATTTTTATATCTTTCCCTTTTCTTTTTTCCTTTTTGTTAATGAATTTTCTTTTCATTCCATCCAAATAGATTAATGTAAAGAAAAGGGAGGAGAAGAAAAGTATTTATATTCTTTTTGGGAGTTTGCATAGCTCCTCTCGGTTGCTAATCCCTGTGACTGTGAGTAAGACAGAATTCTTTTTTAAATAGAGATGATAGATTAAAAGATTGCTGAGGTTTCTTTCGGAATTGGTGTGCATATTGATTAACTTTTCATTCAATTTTGAATAGATAAATTATGAAAAATGAAGACTTAATTGTTCACTAGATCGGTACCAGATACAATTTAATGCTAGATCTGACGTGTAGAATTAAGCCACCACCTTTTTGGAGTTCAGTAAGATCTTGCTCATTACCAGCCAGAAGCGATAATCCCGACCATGTTCCCTTCCTGCTCCTGAATGCAGACCCCATTCCTCGCAGATGCTGTCGCTAGTCTGAGGCCCTGGAAGTTTGTGCATTTTTGACCCTATTTAAAACTTTATTTCTGAATTATTTTGTCATTGATCCCATTTTGGTTCTTGCTGGTTTAGGCTCCATGAATCAATCAATCAAAGCTGTGACCTTGTTGATTGCAATTTTTATAGCCCTAATCTTTCTGTTTGTCTAGTACTGTTACAATCAAATACATGTGCCTTAAATTCAATGCTTGTTTGCTTAAACAATTGATCACTTTTTGTAGATTCTCATGCAAATGAATCGTAATCAACAAATGCTGCTCTCTGTGTATGATTATTCCTCTTATTTGAGAACACTTCATTACCTGCATTTCTTGGCAGCAATAGCCAAGGGCACCTATTCCTGATGTGAAAGAGTAAGCAATACTAACTTATCTTTTTGGCTGGTTAAGTTGAATCTGCGTGCATTATGTGCCTCGTAGTTTAACATGATCATCGGTCTTCCCACCTTTAGGGATCAAACAAGGAGGCACTACGAACACAGTCAGACCAGAGAAGACTGCATGAACAAGTAGAGGTTTATAACTCCTTGCATCTTGTTGTTACTGTGTTGCCACCTTCAATCTTGTGAAACATGAACTGATGCAGTTTAAGCATTCAGGTTTAATTTAGAAAGTTTGTTATAATTTTAAAAAATAAATTAGGTTTTTAGAAAGTAGAATATATTTATTTAAGATAAAAGACTTTTTAGATGATTTATCTTATTTTGCTTTCATAAAAGGGGATAAAGTTTGTTATTGTTGTGGTTGCTTTCATAATAGGGGGTTAGAATTGTATGTATTATATTATCTTTAGTTTAATAATATTTGTTAAAGTGAATTGGTCGAGTGCTTTATATTGAAATGTTATGTTGTATCAAGGGTGGGATCTACCATTACTCAGGCCTAGTTGGCCCATTGAGATCACACACTTGAGACCTTCGTCGCTTCAAATTTTGGCTTTGACTCTCTTGAGACCAATTCCTGATCCATTGTGAGATTGAAGGAGTTAAAGAAGACCTGATGAGAATGAAGGAGTTAAAAACTTGTTTTGCGCATGGTAGAAGTAGGCCTTGATCTTCAGCTTCCTGTTCAGAGGGAACTTGTAGTCAACTTGATGCCTACGTTGGATCATCCCTATGTCCTTCAGTGTCTCGCTATACCCACATGTTCAATGACCCTTGGCTACCCTTTGCCTTGTCTTGATTTACCACAGCTACCGTTATCTCTTGAACACAAAGAGGCTTTCATGTGTATCATGAAAATCAAGCTTAACTCACATCAGAATGAGACAAAAGATAAAATCCTTTCTTATTAGTTAGAAAGGTTGCTCAAAAGGCAATAATAGAGATTGATTTCTTGAGAAACAAAACAAAGATGAAAATTCACCAATTTCCCTTCTTAGGCAGCCATTTCAAAAAGTAAAAACTTTTCATAAACCCTAAACTCCTAAGTGGCATATTTTAAACATTAGGAAGGAAATTTTTGACTCAAGTTAAATTTCAGGGATTGATTTTTTTTTTTTTTCGGTATAAACATGTTCATGGAAAAATTGATATAACATATGTCGAGACAGATATATACAAACATATATTCATGCATACATGCATGTAGCTGTATTAAATGCACAATGTATGAATTCAACTGTGTCAATGAGAATTATGATATCTGACTAAATCTATTTAAACATTTTAAAATCAGGTCCAAATTTGAATAGTATATAGTATGTGAAAATGAAATACATTGATACATTATTAGTTTTTTTTTTGGGATAATCTAGCTCTTTGAACTGACTAATCATGGAGGTGAACGGTTTGGTTCCACCGAAGTTTCTCACCGACCATCAGGATAAATCTGAAAGTGTTCACAGAGACCCATCCAAGTGCTCCCACTGAATAAAAATCCTTGCAATGCATCATAGTTGTGATTCGATCCGTAGATACTTGATTAACCACTTAAAGGGCCTAACTGTTGTACCATTGCCCCGAGGGCATGGATACATTACTAGTGAAAGCATATGAGATAGCATCAGAGTAAATTGCTTTGAGTTGTTTCAGTATAACTGAGAATGAATTTCCAAGTGTGCCCTTTGGCATGTTTTGCTCTTCTCTTCCTATGGTCTCATCTATCCTCCATAAGTTATCAGTGAATTTGATCTACTCACAGAGCCCTTGTTGCAAATCTTATACACCCTCAGCCAGTGAAAGCCAGTTTGTTTATTAGAAACCGCCTTAACGGGAGGACAAACACTTGAAATTCTGTTGAAAGATATGGTTTTGATATCTTCTCCTTTGCATGTACCTTAGCCTAGTTACACTAGAGAGATAACGTAAGTAAATGATGAAGAATGAAGATCGTAGACCACTGATGAAGAATGCTTGAATCCAACTTACAGCACTAGGAAATTTGATTTACCTCTGCTCTTTCAGACACTGATTTTTTTGGTCGTACTCTTGACTACAATTTGTGAATTCATTGCATTGTTGTCATGGATTAGATTATTAACTATTAGAACATGACATATACAAAAATTCATACAGTAAAAGGTTGATGTTAAGATTGATGTGTTAGTTATTAGAAAGGACACGATGAAAAAAATATTTATATCCAAGAACAATCAAGTGAAGTTTCAATAAGTGATAAAGCGAAAGTAGATTGAAATGATATGTAGATTGTCCAAAGTGTTTCTATTACAAATGCCTCTAATTTCATCGGAAGGAATTGAATGCCACTTTAGCGCCACTTGCTAGACCAGTGATGGTTTTTTCCTTGGGTGCATATAAGCATTGAGATAACTGCTGCTGCAAATTGTATATCTATTATGTGGTATTTGTATGACTATGTTGTTCAGCTTCTAATTTTATTAGGAACTAGATCGTGCCTTTTCACCTAATGTCAATGCAGATGGATATCAAGCTATCAGCTTCTTATAACGCCGCTCAGAGCCTCTTGTCAAGCTACTTGGTGAAATACAAATGCAAAGTTATTCAACGAAAGACATTTGATTGATTAATTTGTAACATGAAGAAGGTTGAGCAAATGTACCTTAGTATTCTCCATGAATTAAAAAAACGTTTCTTATATGGAAGTATCTCTGAGTGAATTCATCATTTTACATTGGAGAGCTTAAAGAGAAGAAGCTTCAGGGATAGTCATTAGCACTAACAATTGGCCTTATTTTATAACCTGACAAGAAATTTCTTGTCGATTCCAGATGATATATATTGTCTTAACTTTTTTTTACTGTTTTTTTAGTAATCCAAGTATCCAGCTCTTCCAACCATTCATTTTTTGTGCTTTGAACTGTATGAAATAAATTTAATCAATAAGTTAGTCCTCTCTGGAACAGTTAAATTCAAAAAGTAAATTTTGTAGACCAGAACCTTTCCAGTTCGGCTCGTATCTATACACATTTTCCTACAATTTATTTGTTTATGTAGGTTCATCAATATGAAAAAAAAAATGCATTTCATTCATCTGTTTATTCGAGATTTTCTGATAGAATCTTATGAGTGGTTGCTTCTGGGCATAAACTCCGCTTTTTTAGCAGTTGCAGTGACAACGGTAGCTTCCAAGAGATGGGAAAGCATTTGTTTCCTGTTATTGAGGCTCAAGCATGATGTCTAACCACTGCTAACAACTAATTTTGTGTGTGCTCGTCTTTGATGATTAAACCAGAAGACTTCTTCTAAAGTTTATGCTTACTTCGATCAATCAAGGGGTCTGAAATCTGAAGCTTTCTACAGATACAAGGTAAAGTGAAAAAGAAAACATATTGATGCTCTTTGATCTTATACTGAAGTATCTTTTTCACATCCTCTTATTGCTCAGTGGCAACTAATGTTTGACTTAGAAATGATATCTTTGTAGAGTCACCAAGCATCCATATCTTGGGATAAGAATCTCACAAGGGATCATGGAAACTAATTGGAGGACTGAGGTAAGCCGAATCATTCCTCCATTCACATCCACAACCATCTTCCCCACTTCCATATCTCATATTCAAATGCCCTCACTGTCACTGCAAATGATCATTAACATACTACAAAGTGGTGGTTATTGCCACTCACATCACTTTGTGCTGCTCTTTGTAGTCTTTCTTTTTCCCAACAAAGATATACTGTCACAGTCAGCTTGATCCATGGCATCTCAACCATGACCTGCCATCCCTAGACTAGTATATATGCTGATCCACCATTGGTGGCCATTGGAACACCTGAGGCTGCGTATTTAATACTGCAAATGGCATTGAATTGGAGGAAAAGTACTCCTAGAAATGATAGGCAGCGTGCTAGATGGGGGGTGGTGGATACAAACAACTTGCCTTTTTTTTTTTTTTTTTAAATACATGGTTCATTAGTTGATAAGGGGAATCTTCTTGAGTTGCATCAATCCTTAATTCATCCCTTAAGAGGATTGATAACTTTTAGGCCTTTTTAGTGCTTTCAATTAGTGAGTGTATTTTAGAGAGAGATGACTAATAGCACATATATAGTAATGAAGCTTCAAGACATTATCTTGTACAACTTTGTAAATTTTATACATGGGATTGATAACTTTGTTTTTGTAAAATAATCATAAATATATAAGATTGAGGCCACGGATGGTATCTTGGGACTTTATTTTATTTATTAGTGTGTCTATTTAATTGTAGTTTAGTAAGGATTTTACTAAGAATCTTTTGACTCCGTTGAGAGGAGGGAACTCGGGTTGAATTTACCCTTCGCTTTCTTCGAACACGATGTTGTAATTGACTATGATTTTAACATTCCCAAGCTAGATCAGCTAGATCAAATTGATATGGGATAGTGAAGTTGGAGGGTGTAAGCAAGTTCAATGTCTACAAACTAAGGTTATAGTTTAATAGTAATCTTTAAAAAAAAAAATTAACAGACTATATCTTTTAGGCACTTATAGACCTTATGGATATAGTTTATGCCTCTCCTTTTCACAAGGAATTCACAATTATTTTTTTCAAAAAAAAAAAAAATCTCTATTATTTTAATACTCTATTGTTTAGGCACTTCATAATAACTTATAGGCCATATTTCTAGATTGATTCCTAAAGTGTATAGTGTAATCACTAACACACACTCTTCTTAATAATTATACAAGGATATTTTAAAAATTAAAATTTTAATAAACTTTAAATATATATTCTCTTTTTTTTTTTTACCAATGATGGATATTTGATCATATCAGTGAGCATTGCCCAGAAGGAGAAGGGAGGTGGCACAAGAACTTTAAGAGCAAGGTCTAATGGAGGAAGTCCCAAGAAGAGTTTGTCATGTAGTGGCAAGGGAATATATATCACTGTCTCTTGACAAGAAAAGCATTTGATTACTAGTATAACATTAATAAATAGCTTGAATCTGGATAAATAAATAAAAACATTCTTTGTTTCTAATCAATTAATTAACCATTAGATTATGTCATGCCAAGGTGGACGATGAGTGGAATATAAAGCTAATGGTTATGTTAGGTTTTCATTGACACTTCACTTTGCATGATGATAAAAATTTGTCTTATATTTTATCGATCGAGTTGGTGGTGTCTCTTAAGCCGTTTGATGAGGCATTATCCTCCATGTATATGAGAGGAAAAACACTTATGTTTTTATTACTAATTCTTATCAAATTGAATTTGCCTTAAATTTACACAAATATACATGTTTAAATGATCATTTTAAACAACTAGAGAGGTCGATATACTACTCTGATCATCATCCTCTACCTTGTTTCTCCCTTGGAAGACTTGCAATTTTAAAAGTTGATGGCAAAAATGCTACAAGATGCTTGAAAATAAATAACTCTGTCTATTGTTGACGATTTGATGTTGTACTTTGATGATGTATTCCGGGAGACCGGTGAAAAATTTGTGAAGTCAAACTGGTCGCTTCTAAGATTAATTGGATTGGTGTAAGAACTAGACTAAGAGTGTAAATCATTGCACACCGATGCAACTTAAAAATAATATCAGTGTTCAATTGATTCTCCACCTCTCATGATATTTTCTACGAAGAAATCTGCATAAATATTACCAACAAAAAAAAATATTGCCTACTAATTGTTATTCCAATCCAACATAATAAAACTAATTAGAAGGCGAGACCAATAAATACTACTTCAATATATTACTTCCCTCACTTTCTAAATAGAACAAAACTAATACAAAATAGTTCTTACAAAATAATACAAAAACTTTAACCATTAGATTTGAACGGATTTAAAAGAAATTAATGGTTATGAAAGGGGTTTTCATATAAAATAATATTATATAACCCTCAGCATAACTACCATAATATTAATGGTTAACGCCGGAGGATGAGGAGGAGAAGAATTTGGAGGTGAAGAAGCCAGAGCAAATTGATCGAGGTGGGAGGAATCACTCGAGCAGATCGAGGAGGGTTGTTCGCGTGGAGAAGAAATTGGGAACGGCTCAACTAATATCCCAAATTTAGTGATGGATAATTAACTCATCCGTCGCTAACAGTGATGGCTTATCGGTCGCAGATCCGTCACAATCCGTTAAGATTTTTCAAAATCAGACGGACCACCTAGTGACGACATATTTAATTATCTGTCACAACTAGCGACGGACAATTATATAATCCGTCATTATAGTTATATAGCGATGGTTTATATAATTATCCGTCGCTAGTCGCGAAGGATAATTAAATAAGTTGTCGTTAGTTTTTTTTTTTTTTTTTTTCTTTTCACTTTCACTGGCATACGTTTTTTACAGTTAACCATTAGCAACGGAAAAAACCTATCCGTCACTTGTAGAGACGGATATATATAATCCGTCTCTAGTAGCGACGGATAATTATGGTATCCGTCGCTACTAGTAATAATAGCGACGGATAATTATAGTATCCGTCGCTACTAACGACGAGAGTTTTATTTTCGTTGCTAGTTTTTTTTTTTCAAAAAA
>JBAMIE010000103.1:2365184-2377824 GCA_037177295.1 Kaempferia parviflora
TCTCCTTATAAATTAATCCAACTCAATTAATTAACCCTTCTTGTTAATGTTGGTGCAGAAAACACCACATGATCGAACCTAAGTTTTGATAATGACAAAGGATTCAAAGTTAAGGGTTATTGTTGTTCAAATAACTTTTACTGAGTGTGTAGGAAAGTCCTAAGTGAGCTTAGGTAAGGTAAAAGTCCAAGTTTATTCTAGGCAGATGAAAATCCCTAGTTGCGGCTAAGAAACAAAGTCCTGGTCGAGGGACTAGGTGGGAAGTTCTGGCAAGTCGAGGACATCAGGCGGAAAATCCTACGGTCGAGGATACCAGGTGAGAGTCCCGGAGGTTGCAAATACCAGGCAGGAAATCCTAGGGTCGAGAACACTAGGTGAAAGTCCTGAAGTCTAAGATGTTGAGTAAAAGTCCAAACGGTCCGGAAGACCAGTTTTAACAATAGGTAAACTCTCCTGAGAGGAGTAGGTGAAGATGTGTTTCCCGGAGAGGGAACATTAAACGTCGGTTCGACCTAGGGTTTCACTGGAAATCTAAAAATCAAAATCGGACAGCCCCGAGGCTGTCAAAGTCAATAAATAATATATTTTATCTGTTGGATTAACTCTGTGATGTAATGAATGAAGCTAGAAAAATCATCGAACCAGGGGTATGGGTGCCCGGATAGTTTGAAACTCAGTCGCGCGGGCGGCTGACCTGACACGCTCCTATGTTAGCGATCCAAGCGCTTGAGATGGAGAAATTTTTGAGATGAAGATTCAATGAGGCACAACCACTTCAGCAAGGTCCAAGCGCCGGGGGGGGGGTCCGGGCGCTCGGGGATGGGCTATATAAAGGCCTTTGACCAACAACAAAAAAACATCAATTCCAACAACTTCTGTTCTTGCGCACTACTCTAAAAAACTCTCCACAACAGATCGTTCCTACGACGACAATGATCAAGCCTCTACTTCTTGGTTATCGATATACTTGTAATTTCAATTAAACATTATATTTCTTGTAATCAAAGCTCTTTGTAATTATCGAATTGCTAGTGGATTGTCCAATGAAAGAGATTAACGATCGCAGGCTATAGAGTATGAGTCGCTTTGAACCAAGTAACAGAAATTGTGTTAGCTTTGATTTTCTTAGTTATTTATTTTCGTTGTGTTTCCTCTACTCGTATTTTCAAAAATATGAAAAAATTACATGCGCTATTCACCCCCTCTAGTGCTTTCAAGCCTACAGCTAACATGCTTCATGTCTTGATTAGATAATCCGACTAATGAAACCAACTAATAAATGAATCTTCCGTATATTATCTCATATCACGTTAATTGTTTAACCTGACAACAAGAATCAATCCACCCGCATTTACACTTCAAATTCTAGTTAGCACTAGCAACTGCTAATCATGGATTTACACTGTTAACTGAAACTAACAAGATTTTAATCGACCTTCTAATTCAATCAAACTCATCAATTAATCAATGAATTTATTAATCTATCTAATCACACAATTCATTAATCTACTAAATCAATTAGCTAGGTTGCAAAGGTTACATCAACCTAAATCAAAACGATACCTCAAATTTTCCCAAATTTGCATTAGTAAGTGCATCTTGAGTGATTTCATTTCCTACAAATGCTAAAGACACAAGTTGCAAGGATGTAATGAACTCACGGGTTGGTGGAGGCGCTGGGGGTGAGCGATTCGCCTTTTGCCACCAAGGATGTAATGAACTCTCTAAATCCCAAATAATGTTGGAGTATAGCGTCCGCAATTTCCCATACCTACTCAAGATCAGGGCAAGAGAAGTTGGACATGGCGAAGAACTTAATGGCATCGTTACCCATGATCCGACAGTCTCCATCTGAATCGGCGAATAAGAACCAGTCTCGGTAGATCTTTGCCTGCTCTTTACTGACAGAGAACGAGGAGAAATCCATAATCGACAGATTAGGGAGCGGAAGGGAGAAAAGAGGGTGGTTGTGTCCCTCCACGGCTGGTGGCTATGGTAATGGCTAGGGCTGCATCGACGAAAGCTAAAACACGGCTCCACCGATCAGCTGGGCTTCGCTATGCCAAAAGAGCGGCAGCAACTCTCACCCAGCCGACAGCTGCGGCGACGCAGCGGTGGCGACTGCGTGATGGCATCGGGGCGGCGGGGGAAGAAATGCGTGTGGGAGTGGCGTCGACGACAGTGGAAAGATGGTCAACAGTGACTCTCGCCCCGCTGGTGGCTAGATCGAGTGGCGCTGGCGTCAGGTAGGGCCGCGTGGGGTGAGGTCGGCAGCGGAAATGGGGATTCGGAGAAAAGAGTTCGGGCGAAGAAAAGGAGAAGAATCGGGAAATAGACTTGGCGTTCAATAATGCAGCTTAGCCTTTTATTTTTCCAACTTAGGTTAATTAAATATAATCTTAGGTTTAATAAAATTAATCAATTCTCATTTAGGAAATATTCCAAATAAACTCTCTCCGACTGTAATAAATCCATCCCCTTAAATTATGTCCTACAGACTCTAGACTCTGTTTAAATCTCCAAAAAATTCTATAAATCATCAAAAAAATTTAATAATATTATTTTTCAAATAATATTTATTATTTAATTGTCGTATCTTACACATTCAATACCTTATTTCTTTATACACTTCCATACATCTATTGAAATATCATCTGCTTTAACGATTTTTCCATTTTGCATCTCATTGAAAGCTTGTTCTATTTGTAAAGTTTAAATTCTATGATAAAAATATAAATTTCTATACTTATTTGACCTAGTTAAATTACCAAAGTTAATTTGGTTATCTAAATCTTCATTAAAAAATTGATAAAAATATATCATTTGCTGCTCTCCATCATGGTAGCAAAGGTCAAATCTGCCACCCCATCATGGTAGCGATGGTAAATCAAGGAGTTATAATTGGCCAGTGCGGGGAAGGGATTTTTTCCTCAGCTTTGTTGAGATTCAAACTCTTGCCCTATGGTAGCAACTCTTCCCCGCACTAGCCAACTCAACTCTGCCCTAGGGGTTTCTCCATCATTTATTAGTATCATATTGCATTCATATTTAATACATCTTATTTGGATTAAGATCTTTTATCTTCCCTTTCACTTTAGTTATTCTATAAATGACTCTTTCCGTGTTAGCTTAGGGATAGGCGGCTGATGCAGATGTGGGGTGAGCGAATTACTTTTTACCATTATAAATTACTCTTTCCTCTCATTTTGTATTCAATTTTCTATATAATCGTTTAAAAGTAGTATATTTTTTTTAAAAAAATTTCTCGTTATTATAAATATATAATTCTTTATATGCTAGCTGTTTATTTTTTTACTTCACTTTTTTCTATACTTTCTTATTTTACCATCAAGATTTCTTACTTAATAGTGCATGCCCCTTAGATTCACTCAGTATATTCTTATCTATTATTTTTAACTTTAATATCAACTTATCCCATATCGAATGACTGTCATGACCGATCCTAAGTTCTAATAAAAAAAGGAGGATTTTGTTAAGTTGCCAATTACAATATATGTTTAATGAATGCATCATAAAAATATCATAAATAATTGGTGAAAAATAATTTTCACAATAACGAAATACTTCTGCTAGTATTTGTTTATTATTTTTTGTTTTACCTTTTTAACTTCCTTCATTTGGCTCATTTGGCTCAATTTATTAGTACCTTGATTCCTCAGTTGTTTGACCACTTAGTTGTTAACTCGTTCAGTTTATCAACATGCTCGACTTGATTATTTTTAAAAGATCGTTTAATAGTGTCAATTGTCCAATAGTTAGTACTTTGATGATTATGAAGGGACCATGCATCATACGGAACGTAAAACACACTTACTAGCGGCTACATGCAGGAGCGAAAAAAATCTTATAAGTAACATAAAATAATTATCTTAGAAAATATTTTTCTTGACCATAGCTACAAGAGCTAAGTTAAAATTGATGGGTATAATAATATATGTAAAATGCATATAGATTGTCTTTTAAAATGAATATTTTTAAATCATTAAATTTACTTGTATATTACTTTTTCTATCAAAACTCTTACTCTTAATTAGACATAATTAACAGAATATCTCTTCTGGACAGTATTGTAGCGGTGGTAACATGTTCGATCTTGATAAAACACTCATTTACATGTCCATTATTATCCACGTAATACAAAACAATTAACATTTATAATATTAACTGTTTTAGTTATACAAGTACTTATAATATCCTTCTAAATATTAGATGAGCATTTTTAATATTACATTATTAATCTTTTAATTATGAACATCTAAAAACTCTAGTCAAATAAAAAGTTATCTTCATTAAGAGAACCTTCATTTTAGCCATGACATTGAAATGAATTCCTTTATTGCAAAAAAAAAAAAAAAAAAAAAAAAAAAATCTGATACAATCAATCGAAGTATTGAGATAGGTACAATAATCATTCCACATTTGTGTTGAATACTTGTGCAAAATTTATTGAATGCACTCATCTTCATTCATCAAAATTTTACAATTCATCCGAGCTTTATTATCTTTACTATCATGCTGGCCAACATGAATATTTAACCTATTTTTACCTTTCCAATTGTGAATCCCTCGCTAACAAAAGTCTCCCCTCATACTTATTTTCCCTTAGTTGTCTTGAAGCTATAGCAATATAAACAATACACAATATCTTTTTTCTATATTATATTTCAATCAATCATCAAAAATTTTAAATCAGGAAAGATTGAATCGTCTAAATTAGCTTACTCCAAATTTTTATTTTAGGAATTCATAGCTTGAAGGTTAACATAGACCTTTTTAAAAATATGTCTTTCAAACTTAAGCCCTAATATTGTTAGCGTTAAAGCACAAATTGAAATTCTTTATCCAAGATATGTCGGTACTTATGAAAAATCAAATTCTTCGATTCTAATATCTTTAATGTTTTGTTCCTCCGATTTTGATCTTTTAAAAAATCTATGCCTTGTAGATATAATAATTTTTCAATAAAAATAAATAAAAAATAACTAACAATTCAAACTTAAGCACTGGAAATCCTAAAGTTATGAATCGTTGGCATATGAAATAAATATCTTTTCATCCTAAATTTTATTCCTCAAGTAGTAATCAAAAGAAATTCTAAAACATCATTTACTATTGGATCAAAATATAAACAACCACACTACCAAAAGAAGAAGAAAAAACTAACCTTAGTTCGAGGTTTCAGTTTGCGTAGAAGAAGGGTTTTTAATTTTTAATTTTTTTTTTCTATGCTGACTGCCATTGACTTGGCTCTGTCTACGTCTTCTAAACCAGAAAACATATTCAAGAAAATGGATCTAAAACGAAACAAAAGAACAAAGATTGCTATAGGAAAATCGAAATAGCAGCAACAAAAACTACCTGTGAAGATTGTTCGGGTAAACTCGGCTCGTGTCCATACCATGACTTACAGTCCCATCTCCTATATGCCCTTTCCCCCTCCCCTCAAGCTCTTCAAGCAATATAAAGTTCCAAGGAACTGCATAACGATGGAATAACAAACAACGCTAGTCAAATGAAGTGTAATTTTGATACAAATGATTATTACAAATGAACAGACTTGCATGAAAATAAAATGGTTTGGCAGTTGTCCTTGAATCCTCTAAATGATCAATCAGGTATCTAAGGATTAAATTTTTACTATAATATACTGCAGGGATTATTTTCTGGTAGGATGATAATCTTTAGATGGACCTATATTAATATTTTTTAATTTATCTTAGTGGTCAATAAATTTTTTTTTATAGGATTGAAATAAGACATCTCCAAAATTAATTAGGTTTGGTAGTTCCAAAAACATATCCTCCTTTAATTTAGATGGTCTCCGCCAATGGCGATGGCACATCTGTTTAAATAATACTTGAAGATGGATTACGTGTAACCTATTACTATTAGGTTCAAAGCATGTGAGAACCCAGCTCTATTAATTGACATAATTGATAATTATATGGCTAATTATTTTAATAAATTTTAAAATTAATTTTTAGTTGGTATAAAATATTTTATTGGATGACTATATTTTTATACAAAAGGTTGCTTGTTAAGGTAAAATGTCTCCTATCTAATCGAGGGGCCGATGATATTGAATCATCTAACGTTATCATTTTTCTCTAATAAAGATAGCTGTAAGTAGAAAAATGCTCATGGAGTTAAATTGAGCAGGGGTTTAGGAGACAACTTCGAATATACATAAACCTCAAGGAACCAAGCTAAATATAGAACTCAGAACTAAGCTCAATAGCTGATGGGGTTCACCTATTAACTTTGGCATTGAAGTCAATCGTTTATTCTATCAATTTGGAATATGTGTGATATGCTAATCTAAAGCGAGATTACGTGGACTTATTTAGAATAAACTTGTTGAAGGGGAGCCTTAATCCAATGGTAAAATTATTACCTTGTGATTTTGAGGTCACGAATTTGAATTCTGGAAGTAATCTCTTGTAAAAAAAAAAAGTAAGGTAAGACGTACTGCGTATAATAGATCTTTCCTTGGGACTCCATATGACGGAAACTTTGTGCACCATATTATCTTTTTTTATTTAGAATAAAAAAAGCCAGTGGCTCTTTCCATTGTGCAAGCAAGATTGGTCAGGTTAGCCCACTTTTTCATAGATTATATATTTACTTATGCAACTTTATTGATTGGGCAATTTAGTTATTTATTGTTTTTTTAACATAGGAAAAGTATGTGTAATGAAAAATGCTGAGAGAGATTTGTTACTTATTATAACAAAAGGAAAAATATCTGCTATGACTAGTTTCGGGTTCGAGTCCCGGGCAACCCATAGAAAAAAGTAAAAAAAATATACACTTCATTTATAAATTGTTTAGTCGTAGGTATTTTTTATATTTAGTCATAGATATATAAGATAGATATACGTCTATTCGGTTGATGCCTTTTTATATCACTTTGACTAATTTATGAAATAAATAATTTAGAGAAGTATAATTGATTATCCTAAAATAGATTTATAGGATAATCATGGTTTTCAAGAATTTGGTTTCACTAATTATATTTAAATTAATTTTTGTTTCACCTATAATTCATCTTATATTTTAAAATCGGTGGGAAACTATTAATGCATTCAAACTAATATGATTTCATTCTCTAATAATCAATATTGCTATTTTATTTATAAAAAAAGATACGACTAATAATATTAATTTTTAGATGTGAAATAATGATTATTTAAAAACTTAATAAGATCTAAAATTTTAGAGGATATTTTGAGAAGAGATAAATTGAAAAAAGTGAAAAATTGGGGTGTAAGTGAAAGACCAACCGACAAATAAGAGTCGGTGACGGGGAAGCGCAAGCGCGCCGGCGAGTGAGAGTGAGAGAGAACGACAGATCCATCACTGAGCCAAACAGAAAGCCGGCCGATCTGCTCGCAGCGCTTGTTCTTCGGTCGGAGATGGAGTATAGAAGAATCAAGGACCAGGTAAGGATTTCATCGCTATTCAATTGCATTTGGGTAAGTTAATCTGGCGTCGGCCGCTCTAGATCTCGTCGGAACCCTACAGAATTAGCAGAAAAGGAAGGGTTTCATTGGAGGAATGACCGATCTTTGTTTGCTTTTCTGTGTTTGAGATGATGCTTTTACTGGATCCGAAATGCGGTGGTTGGTTCCGTGATTTCCCCGGAACAAAGCGCACGCCTTTTGGTTTTGTGCATTTGCTCTTATTAGAATAGGGATTCTCAACTTGATTTCGTCGATTAAATTCGATGGTTATTCTCAATGGCTTCTCCTTGAATCTACTGACCTACATGATTTGGTAACTTGCAGGAAGATTATGATGGTAAACCGCAGACCCATGATATGGAGAGTCAATATGGGAAGCCTTTCTCTGGAGGTATGCTTTTCAATTCCAATATGTCGTCCTGAAACATTAGTTTCATATAATTACATTAATGTCCTCCCTATGATTAACTGTGATTTTCTGCAATACAGTTGATAGTGTGTCTAACTCTGGAGCTGCCACTATCAACAAACCTAATTGGAAGCTAAAGTAATAAATCTTTTTTTTTTCTCATGGAAGTAATACTAAGTTAAGAATATAGAAAATTGTATGCTATGACTTTATGTTGTAGAATATGTAGATTATCTTCTGTAGTTCTATTGTGCAAAGCTCTAACTTTACTGCCTCCTCAGGTCAGTTGTCACGCTTGCATTGACATTGCTTACAAGCTCACAAGCAATACTCATTGTGTGGTCTAAAAGAGCTGGAAAATATGACTACAGTGTAACCACGGCCAATTTCTCAGTGAGTGTAGAATGTGAAACCAATTTTAGCAGCACAATCCAAGTAACAGTATATCTCTTTGGCATGTAAAAGCATAGCAGATTTTGTTATACTATGTTGACAAAATCAAAATTCATTATGACTCATTAAAGTGATATGGCAGAGAAATATCATAAGCATATGTTGTATTTTCGTTATGTTTGATAGGTGGAGGCTTTAAAATGCATCTTTTCACTTGCAGCATTGGTTAGAATCTGGAATAGTCATGGGGTTACACCTGACAATAAGTAAGCTACATCTTGACTATGGATTTTTTGATACTAATACATCACATTTGAATGTTTCAAGGATCACCAAGTGCATACATTTTCCTTCCCCTTTGTGTATGTTGGTTTTAGAACTTTGAATCATTACTGAGAAGGGTTTGTAGCAGTCTTTAGGAAATTTTAGTTTGATTTTGTTGGTTGATCAGAAACAGGTTAAATTCTTGTTTTAGCTTGATTTTGATAATTGTCATCTGTGAATCGTCAGATTCTTGTTTTGTTTTGATCATCATGTTTTGCATTTATAATGTCTCTTTGTTTATGTGCTTGATATAAAAATGCTTTCCTTCAAGATTATTTTAATATATAAAACAAGTCTGCTGATTTCTTGGTCAATGTGCTAATATCTTTTATGATTTACTTCATCCTCACTAGTGATATGTACTGTGATTGTATTTCTTACTCCTAACTAATTGTTTCTTTTGATCTAATGATATTAGGTTATCTACAACTTTTGGTGAAGTCAGTGTTTATCCAATCCCTGCGTTACTATATCTTGTTAAAAATTTAATGCAGGTATGCAAGTTTTCTTCTCTTGTGGGGGAATTTGAATCCGAATATAAAGATCTAATGATATTTTATGCAAACAGTATTACATCTTTGCATATGTGGATGCTCCTGCTTACCAGATATTGAAGAACCTAAATATCATCAGCACTGGTATTTTATACCGTATCATTTTGAAGAAGAAGTAAGAAATATATTTGGTAAAAGTTACCATCTAATCATCTCCCATAAAAGTTCATCTTCTTCATTTTGATGGACAATTACAAGTGTTTTGACTCCGTTTTCTGTTCATTAATCATCTATATTTTGCAACTGTAGTATACTATGCAACTTTTGTGACCAATTTCTTGTAACATTTTTTTTAGTTCCTAAATGATTTTCTTTATGACATCCATAGAGTTATCAATTGACATTTTAATAAAGGGTAGCTGGGTGCACTAATCTCCCATGAATGCGGGGTCTGAGGAAGGGTCTATTATTTGCAGCCTTACCCTGTTTTGCAAGTGGTTGCTTCCGAGACTCGAACCCATGACCTCTAGGTCACATGATAATAACTTTGTCATTGCGCCAAGGCTCCCTTTCATCAACTGACATTTTAATAAAAGGGTAGCTAGTGCACGAAGCTTCCATCAATACGGGATCCCGAGGAATGATCTATTGTATGCAGTCTTGTCCTACTTTGCGAGAGGTTGTTTCCAAGATTCAAATCCGTGATCTCCAACTGACATTTTAATAATCAAGATTTTTTTTATTCACATCAATTGAAAGCCAATATCTTATCATTACGCTGAAAACCTTTAGTTGTATGATAATTTTTGTATCAAAGTTTTATTGTAAAAGTAAAGCCATGAGGCCATTTTCTGAACATAGACATGGACTGGTGAGTTTGAATGCCCCACACTCCACCACTCATCAAGCATTAATTCCAGAAGAACTAAATAACTTCTTTCATGTGTCATGTGAAAAAAAAATGATGATATTTCTTCATGTTGATCCTTGTACAGCTAGTAGCTTATTTCTTTATTTGCTCACATTTCACATAACTATGATGATTGAACTAAAGAAGGGAAAAGTCTATTGTTGATCAAACTTCCAGGAATCTAGTAATAATTGTGTTCCAGACATTTATTGAAAGTTGGTGTTTCCACTTTTATCTTATGTTCCTGTGTTCTCCTGTAAATTGTGTATTCTGACACTAATTCTTTGTAGTAATCAGATTGGAATTTGGAAATATGGTTCCTGAGACAGTAAAATTGTGAATCTTCAGTTTTCAAAAATGCTCCCTTTTCCACTTATTCTCAATTGAATCATTTTTTGCTTAAAAGTTTCAAAGGTGAAAGATATTCTAATTTTACCATCTCAAACTGGTCAGTAGTTTAAAATGAATAAATAAAATAATACATGGAAATTTCCACATCCCACCAAATCCCGTGTGACTACAATCCTTTGGTTCAAGTTACAAATTTGTTATGCAGCTGTGCACTAAGTTGGATAGAATGTAACTATTGTATTTGTCCCCATCTTCACAATCAAACATAAATATGTATGAAAAATTCAGTGATTGTTGCTTAACTAATGGTAATTCTTTTTTTTAGGTTAAGTGAAATTCAGTGGGCAGCTTTTATTTTGCTATGTGCAGGATGCACAACAGCTCAGCTGAATTCCAAGTAGGCATAATATACTTGACCACTGCTACAGGAACTTTTACCTTGTTGATCCCAATTAGTAGTTTAATGCCATCTTTTGTGCAGTTCTGATCAGGTTCTTCAAACTCCAATCCAAGGTTGGCTGATGGCCATTGTGAGTCTTAAACTAACCATTTTGTTTGTATTCTACCTTTCCCTTCGAAGCGTTGTTCTTGACACCAGTCTGATTTCAACATACGAAATTTATCTTCCAGGTTATGGCACTTCTAAGTGGCTTTGCTGGGGTGTACACAGAGGTATATTCTATGTCTGATCAGTTGTGCAATGTTAGCATATGACCCCCAATTAATTGTGAACCTCTATGTGTTACGGCTATGGTATCGTATGTTTGTGCTCTGCATCTCCACTCATATTGGTGGTAAACAGGATCTATCAATGCTAAGCAACAAGAATTCTCTCTGTTTCTACTTGCAGGCTATTATTAAGAAACGGCCTTCAAGGAATATTAATGTGCAGAATTTCTGGCTATACATATTCGGGATGGTTTTTAATCTAATTGCAATTTGCGTCCAGGACTATGATGAAGTTATGAACAAGTAATATACAAAATTTTTATTTCCATTTCCTCAGTGTCACCATCCAATTATCTGATCTAGAACTGTCATCTATGACTTGATTTGGCAATTTGTTTCTTTGCAGAGGATTCTTTCATGGTTATTCCTTCATTACAGTTTGTATGATTTTGAATCATGCACTCAGGTAGATACTCTACGATTCAAGTTTAGTTATCTGATGTCTTTTACTGCACTTCACTGAATCTAGTGTTTCCAATCCAGTGGGATCGCAGTTTCAATGGTCATGAAATATGCTGATAACATTGTGAAGGTAAACGCACCTCTACGTTTTGTTATGACATGTATTAGCCCTATAAATGTAGTAGTTTGAACGATAAACACAACATCCATATCATTAATTAACATATGAGACAAAACTCGTTTTCAGGAGAAAATTTGGATATTCTGTGCCTAAGTTGTTAGTGATACAAAACAAATTTTGGAGTTGACTATTCCCCTACCCCGCTATAAATAGCCAGCACAAGTGTTTCCCTGATTGTTTTGACACCCAACATTTGCAGGTATATTCCACTTCAGTTGCAATGCTTCTAACGGCCATTGTGTCAGTGTTCCTTTTTGGCTTTCATCTGTCACTCGCCTTCTTCCTCGGCTCGACGTAAGCATCCATTTCTCTCTGCAACTCTTTGCTTCAATTTTTAATTGACAAACTGATGGGGTCAGGAGTCAACTATGTTGCTAATTTCGTACACCATGTTCAAGTCTAGGCCTACATGTATTCTTGTATATGGATCGGGATTCATTGGTTGTTTTGTTTTAGGGTTGTTTCTGTCTCTGTGTACTTGCATTCGATTGGGAAACTACAACCGCAAAGGTGAAGCTTTTGCTGGGAACGTCAAAAAGTTGAAACAAACCCCATCTTCCAAGTTTTGTGCATCAGAACTCTAATTTCAAATTCTTGTGGGAAAAATTTGGTAGTGAGATGAACTTGCATCTTTGGAGAGAGATCACTGAGAAGTATTCTCCTTTGACCTTTGACACATTGTTAATTGAGTGGTTAGACAATCTTGTATATTCATATTCCCTATAACTTAAACGTTGTAAAGAGGGAGCTTTTGTTAGATTGTTAAAGGTTGTTGCTTATGGTGGGGTTTACTGGCATTTCCACCTCGACTTTGATTTTATGCTTAACTGAGTGTCATTTATCTAAAGTAGTTGGAGTTCAATCGAACCGGAGTTGTTTAATTGTCCAAGTTCAAATTGGTTGAACATAGCTCGTCAAGATGAGGCCTTCCAATAGATAACCAATGGATAGAGCCGTGTTGGG
>JBAMIE010000103.1:2406013-2418694 GCA_037177295.1 Kaempferia parviflora
GGACGAGCGGGATAAGCGAAGGGCATCGCTTCAAAGGTATAACCTTCTTCATGTAGATCTAATGTAGATTTAAGGTAGAAAACAAGTACAAGAAATTATTTTATACTATTCGCACGGATCCTTCTAAGGATTTCCGAAGTTTCCGTAATACAAAAAGCGATTTTTACGACTCGAAAAGTCTAACATCAAACCCATGATTGGCCCATAGAGTTGGGCTTCTCTCAGTCAACAACACGAAGATAAAAGATTACAAGGGTGGGAGTTTTCTAGATCGAAATTATATTTTTTAACGGATAAAATTTATATGCGTATACAATTTAAAATATAATAAATTTGATTTAAGTCAACTTAACTTTAAATATGATTAGCAGGAATCATGACTTGGTGATACAATATCATTTAAAGTAGTAGATATAATTAGCATGGAGACAAAATTTAATATACATTTATGATATCCATTTATTTATAAAACAAGATGACGTTTGGTTGGTTATCTTTGGAGTAAGTAGGGTTAAATTGGTTAGTAAGGAACAGTTGTTATTATAAGGTAAAAGTTTGAATTTTGACAAAGTCAAGAAAAAAAAAGTCCTCCCCAATTATAATTTTTCGATTTGTCTTCTCATAATAGTCGTAGAACTGGCCGTGTTAAACCGTTAGGATGATGAATTCAACCTTATAGTAACAAGATGACATTTGGTTGAATATCAATATTTATTTACAAATAATTATTTTGTTTTAACATCACATGTGGTTGTTGATATTTCGAATTGAATATCATCAATTGTTGCTAGTTAGTGCTCTATTTATAAATGCATTTCCCCCTTATTTTTTATGGTTGTTGAGCGTTGATCATTAACCTTAACATTCGTCTTAATTATTTTTCGTCTCAAACTGTTCACGTATTATTTTACAAACTAAATCCTCTGTCCCCATATCTCATAGTTGATTGGACGGATATGGTATCCTCGAGATATGTGCAGTATTCTTGTGATGTGTACAACATCCCTTTAGATATGATCTACTCCGTCCGATCGATAATATGATATGGGAACACAGAAAATTTAGGATAGAAAATTTGAACTCATTATTTTAGCATATACCATGTAACCTTTTAAGCATAGAGGATCTTATTTTTGCCCAATGTAAACTCAACCCTTCCTTCCTAGACATCTAATTACTTTCATTAATTCGATATTAAATAAACCACGAGCGATATATTTATTATTCTCAAGTCAAGTCAATATAAAATTTAAATTAATTATATCTTTATAATATATTTTGTATATAATAATTTTATTCAGCCTCATTCGCCATTTTTCAGTCGGATTAAATGTTAAAAATTTAAAAATCTACTTCTAAACAATATAATATTAATTTTTAGTCGTTTCTTGTTTGACTATTAATGGGGAAAAAACAGAAAGAAGGAAATAGAGGCAAATAAATTGAATGCTACTAGTTTTTGGAAGTTGGAGGAGTAGTGATGGAGCTGGAGAGGGAAGAGGCGATAGTGGACGAGGAGGAGAAGGAGGAGGAGAGCGAGGGCGGCCGCCTCGAGGCGAGGCAGCGGTGGCGGAAGACCGACAGATACGGAGCTCCGCCGCAGACGGGGGAGAGCAGCGGCGAAGAAGCCGATGAAAGTTGCCTCTCTGACGACGCCGACCAAGGTTTAGTACTTAGTATTTTGAGTGGTCCTTTTGCTGTATCGACCTTTATTTATTTCGTTTGTAGATCTCTCTCTCTCTTTTTTTTTATCCCTTCCTTCGATTTGAGTTCGTCATCTCCGTCTTCTTTCTTCTGTTCTTCGATTTATTTCGTCTTCTAGCTTCGGCTATGGTCTTGTTCAGTGATAGTTTAGGGTTTAATTTCTTTTTTTTCCCCTTAAAATACAATCCATGGGGAAATGTTCTTTGAATGCGCGATGCTTCGTTACCTCGATAGCCTCTCCTTGCTTGCTTGATTAATTTAGTCTCGATAAGGTAGACTTGGATTCGGGTTGACGGCATTTGGCAGTAGCGGCCGCCCTTTCGTTTTCTCAACTCCTGTCGTGTTATTCGTGCGTCAAATTTGACATCCTTCTTGGAATGAGCTGGAGCCTCCAAACTTCGCTTCTTGGGTCCCACGTCGGTGTTGACTTTTATCATCTTGCAGCGAGGCTTGGGCAAGAGATCAAAATGTGATACACAAGTGGACTGTTTGAATGAAATAGGAACCCGTGTCCTATCTCGTGGAGAATATAGGAAGGATGAGAATAAGAGGATAGGATGATCAATATCGACCTCTAATTATCAAATTGATTTGATTAACCAATCATATTACTTGTCTTTAAAGGTTACATAACGTCTTTCTACAAAAATGTTGAACCATGTAACACTGAACTTGGGGTGATCGGCCCGGCCCCATGGAAGTTTCCCACCTGCTGGTAGGGTAAATCGGGAAGCACTTGCATGCCCATTTGGAGGGAAAATCCCTGTAAATGCGCGGGATCGAACTGTGGTGCTTGGGTACATAACGTCTCTTTACATAAGCATATAAGGATGCCATTTCAAGTGAAAATTATTACTAAATTCAATGAACAATTCCAAAAGAAAAAATAAATATAAGGTTTGAAGGGTTTATTTGAATATATTCGTTAAGGGATCGTATCTGAATTATTCAATAGTCAGGGTTGCTTGGTGAAGATAATATCCTATAGAACTGAAATCTGTGTTTCTGTTAATTCCTTGATTAATATTTGCCTTGCTGCTTTGACTTAGTTGTCTTCTTAGAGCTGCAGTGTATTCTTGAGCATCCAATATGGATTTCATTTTGTTAACAACTGTAATTCACATCATTAACTAGTGCCATTTTTGCCAAGTGTTGATATTTATGACATGGAACTCTGGCTAATGCTTGATAATTATGTCGATATCAGTTGTTAAAAAGTTATGCCAGAGTGAGAACATTAGTTTATTCTTGTCATTGATCAGTATTTGATATATCACTAGGCTCTTCAACTTCACCATTTTATTTAAACTCAGCAGTATCAACCATGAACTGTGTAATCTGCAAAAGAATCCTGATCAATGTCATTTTTGAAGCTTGATCTCCTCAGGTGCAATCTGAGAGCTCATGAATGTCTCGTGGAAATGAAAGTTACTTTTTGATGCTTGTGATGTTGGGAGCTTATTTGAGATTTTTCATGTTTAGTCAATAGAAACCATTTTGAGGCCTTCCTATTGCTTCTCTTATTACTGTTTTAGTATGCTTTAATGCTGTTCGTGACTAAACAGCTTTATAATGTGATGAGTGCGGATCAATCTATACTTGCAGTTCCGACTAGTGGTGTGGAGCTCAAAAAGAATGACCAGAATGTTATACAGGAGGAACTTGCAAATGGAAAGTCTACATCTGATATTGTTGATGATCATAAGGGTATTACAATTGAAGGAGAAAATCAAATGCTGAAGAATGCAAATGTGGAGAATGGATTCAAACTGCAGAATTATCCCAACGCCCAGACTAATATAATGACAGAAAGTGAAGAAATAACAGTATTGGAACAGATAACAGTACAAAAAAAGAATGCCTTGGAAGCTGTAGAATTTGATCTTGAGAGGATATTAGATGAACAAGATACTCATGATTTATATTGTCCTAATTGTAAGTCATGCATAACAAAAAGAGTGATATTACGTAAGAGAAAGAGGACAGTTAAGGAAATCCAACACGATGTGCCATCCAAAAAAGCCCATGAAGAGCAATATGTTCTTGAGAAGTCAGTTACAGAAGCTCCACCAGATCATTTAACAAATCAAGATGATGCACAAGAACCAGACATTTATAGATGTTTATCATGCTTCAGCTTTTTCATTCCTATAGGTAAGCAACTTTTGCTTCTGCCTAGATGAGTTTGGTTACATATGAGAAACTGGGTCACTAGAATGTCTTGAAAGATATTAAAATGTTAAATTACTATAGTATATATGTTAAATGAGGTGGAATTTTAAGT
Organism: Kaempferia parviflora; assembly: GCA_037177295.1. Taxonomy (NCBI): domain Eukaryota; kingdom Viridiplantae; phylum Streptophyta; class Magnoliopsida; order Zingiberales; family Zingiberaceae; genus Kaempferia; species Kaempferia parviflora. The sequence goes on from JBAMIE010000103.1 coordinate 2,410,002, forward strand.
GCTGTTTAACTAGAGATAATGATGGTCTCTTCATATCTGACAGTGGGTGGTTTTAACATATTCCGTATATTTGAGAAAGGAAAGGAAAGTTCCAAGAAAGTGTCTGAAGAAAAGGTGGACTCCACTTCATCGATGGTTAAAGTGGATGAAAGCAAAAGGAAAGGAACTGAACCAGGTATGTAGGAATACGGACTACATCCTGGTATTTTTTTTCGTGTAATATTTAGCTAAGTTAATTCTGAAATTCTTAGATTCATCAAATGACATTATTACCTTGTTCATTCATGAAGCATGAGATGTGAAGCCAGTTTAAATGAAATCAAACAAGATGTATTGCTGCATTCTTGATGCTCAAACAAAATGAAATTCTTGCCTGAAGCCTAGGATTCCTGCTTCCTTTTGTTATGCCTAGGATGGAAATGGAAGTTAAGACATTGTTTTAGTTGTGAATGTGTCAACCAAACAGTAATTTTGTGATAATCCCTTAATGAACTCTAATCTAAGTACTATTGATTATAACTCTTGTTATTGTTTATTCAATTATCTTGACTGTCTACGGTGACTTGCAAACTTCTATAGTTCTTGCCAAAGTGGTTCATTCCATTTTAGTCAATGATTTGACTTTGTAGATAGTTTGCCTTAATTCTATTTAATCTTCTGTTCCTGGATTAGCTATCCACTGTTTATAAATACAAAAATGTTAAACCAGGTAACATTGACTGTTTATAAATACAGCTGCTTGCCAAAGTGGTTAATTTCCTTTTGGTCAATGTTTAGACTTTGTAGATAGTTTATCTTAATTCTTTTTGATCTTTCTGTTCCTGGATTAGCTTTCCATTGTTTCTAAGTACAGCTGCTACCTAGCTAAGATTTTTATCATTAATCTCTACAAATAAAATGGATGTGTTAAAGCTAATCATATTGTTGTAGCTCATAAGGTATACTGAATCTTATATATTTATATTTATAGGAATTTCATCACCCGATGAATCATCTAGCATCAGTAGTAGGGTTGATCAACTGGTACAGAAAGAGATGCCACCATCACCAAGTATTCCCGGTGCTCTGAACTTTGGGGAGGGTCAAAGTATTTCTCAAAAGAATGATGGTCTGTTGATTACAAGAGACAGAACAGGTTACCAACATGTGAATATAAATACTATATTGTTACTTGTCAGTATGAGTAGTTTTTGGAAGCTCATAATGTACCTGATCAATTCGACTCAAGTGACCATGAAAGTATATATCCTGAGTTCTAAGAACAGATGCTTAATGCTCAGTACCGAGTCTACTAACAGTATTTTATTCATAGATCACATAATCTACTAGATAGTGCAATATACTAAGTTACTATATCACGATAACCTTACTGGCAATGTAAATTATGAACATATCAATTATGAAAAAAAAACTTTTTTATTTATCACTATCATTATATATTACTCTTCACTTTTTTTTTTGCACCCAATAGCTATCAAGTTCTTATTATGAAAATCAATTTCACATGCTGATTGCTATGACATAATTTCTCCTAAAAAATACTCACAAATATTCAATCATAATTGCATAATGGTAAAAAGAATTTCGTATTTATTGTAAGCCAAGTTTTCACACTATGTTCATGTAATTATGCTTCAATACTGCTCTGTCGAGCAATGGTAATTATGCTTCAATCTCTCCTTACCAAATCATTTGTTTTTGTTTTAAATCAGCACCAGTAGTGAGTAACTTGACCTTTCATTTATCAACCAAACTTAAAATAGAAAAGTGTATGATAAACTGGTTTCTTGAATATTGAAGTTAGCCCCATGAATTTCTGATATATGCAGTTAAAGAGAATTTTTGATGATTTACATAACATAAGCATGCCACAGCCTTGAAAGTGTACAATTTGCAACGTATGTTAGCCTGCCAATATGAGATACCTGAATAACATTGTATTAAGTTCTAGTAACTAAGTAAATTATTGATTAGGAGTAACTTAAAACGAGTATTCTTTCACTATGTATTATGTGAAATACCTCATTTACTGCAGAAAGCAAGCAAACAAAGGAACAATATCATATTGGAGCACAGAGTTCATTAAATTTTAACCTTCCTAGAGAAATGACCATTACGTCTTATGTCTCAAGAAATTTAGTAATTTCTTTATCTAACCACTAAGGTGTAATGTATGCTATTTTCCAATCATAAAATATGATTGTCTTCTTGATATAGGAATATTTAACTGGGAGATTACTGCTGGTGGAAACGAAATGCATGATCATTCCCAGGTAAATAAGCCAAACCTTGGAATACCTATAGAAGCAAGAGAACTTGATGATAATGGTATTGCTACTGAAGCAATTGATGCAGGTAAAATTTTATCCATCATTGCAATCGAAGCATGATTCAAATGAACCTATTGCTGTTGTCTGTTGACATGCAATTTGTCAGATAACATGCTATTGATCTTAAAGTTCTTTACTGAGCGATATAATTAATTTGTAGGAAGTGCATATAGTACATCATCATTATGTTCATACCATATTTGTCCCAACTATTTGAGGTTAGTTACGTGAGGAGATCTAAGGATATATCATTAGTAATATTCAAATTAGTTAAATTATCTTTTATTACATTGATTAAGGTTCTTTAATCTCCCTCTATCCTTTACATTTTCCACTCTAATTAATTCAACTCTTCTAATCTTCTAATTACTGAATCTGTTGGGTACTTTTGAATATGTTTATATCATCTCAACTTATATGCTCTCATTCTATGTCTATTGGAGTTACACTCAATTACTCTTAGATATTAGTAGTTTTGATTCCTAATAAATCCACATATCTATGTTAGTATTTTGAGCTTTTGCTACCATGTTAAGTTTTTATACATGTTGCTATCTTCTTCTTAGCATGGTTTTGTTTGAAATTTTGTCTTTTAATTTAACACTCAATTTTTCTAAGTTTTTTATGCTCATTTTTAAAATATCCCATTTGTGATCCTTCCGATTTATTATTTTAACACAAGAGAGACCAGATGTTTTCTTATCTTATAGCTTGAGGATGAACTAGATGATCACTTATTCTTTAATTTTTACAGATCTTGTCTTCTCCAAGTCTGAATATTCCATACACAATCCTTCCATTCCATTTCCACTTGTTACTCAATGGTTATGATAGCTCTCTAGATATTATAGAACAGATGGAACCCATTTGCTCACCCTGGATGGCTGAGATCTGATCAAGGAGGATGGTTTGACCGAGACATAAGAGAATTGGACCACTCACTATTGATATTGAAATGGATCCTAACTTGAGACTAACTACTCCCTTTTTAGTATAAGGAATTGCTCCTCTCTCTCTCTCTCTCTCTCTCTCTCTCTCTCTCTCTCCCCCCGAACGTTGCAGCAACCACAGCAATGGATTCTAACCTCAACCATTCCCATTGAACCTTACAGAGGGACATGTGTGGTTGAGGCATGTTCCAAGGTGGGTAGAGTGTCTATGCTTTATGGAATTTAAACAATTGTATGGACAAAATAGGTGCCGTATACAATGGATTGTGTTGACACAAAATGCTGACTAATAGTGTCTACCTTTCACAAGATCATTTGCTTGACCCACAGTAGTTGACATCGACACAATTCTTAAGCAATGTCTACCCAGAAGAATTTATTGTCACCAAAAGAAGTATAAGGATTGTGTAAGAGGTTAGGAGGCAGAGAGGTAGACCACAAGAGAAGGGAGAGGAGGTGCTTGTAACTCTGAGATCCTATTTTAGTTTCACATGGAGAATAGTAGACTAGTCCAATTTGGTTTACTGGCTTAAATAAGCAAACTTCTATTAACTTTAGCTTAAATATTTTGTGCAATAGCAGCAAGTTAATAGATTGATTCTTTCATCAATACAAGTTAATACAATCAGCTTCAATGCAAAACGGATTAGTTTTCTGGAAGGGGTTGCTTGTATAATTACAGAAGCACCATCAGGGCTCTGGTCAACAGGTATTTTCTTCCCTTCAAGGAGCAGAGGAGATTGATTGCACATGTGTATGTGCCACGCAATGGATGCCTTGTAGTAGTTGTCAAAGGATGCATAAAGAAATGATAAAAAAGCTAGGTTTGGAGAAAATAACTGTTTTGCAGGAAGGGAGGTGATGTTGCCACACCAAATCTTTAATCTTCTAAAGGGATTGATAAAGAAAAAAATCTAACTAGTAGAGAATCCTCCCTCATACCAAGTTGAGAAATCTAAAAATGTATTTGTCAAAAGAAAATCAGTACAACTATATATATACAGCACTCAGATTCACCATGTAATTATATAATGCACAAGGTAGGACTATATGTTTACTCTAACCTTGACATAATCCTCATGTCCAAAGTCATGTTAGTTCCAATTTATTCTTTTGATCTTAAATTTTTTTTTCACTCTATGTTGCAAAAGGCGATTCGCTCGCCCAGCGCCTTCGCCAACTTGTCCCTGGGCCGAGCTAATACGGAAGAGGTAAATCACGGGTGGCTACTAGCCATTAGTGCAAGTGGTCAAGGCATGGGAGAGGGCATGCTCGGAGGCGCTGAGTTTCAACCCCAAGACCTCATGTGGCAACCAAATTTTTTTCACTCTAGATTAAGGTTGTGTTGTCTATTATCATTAAGTTATTGTCTTCCTATGCTTCATTTCCCCCCTTTTTCTTTTAGAGAATAAAGCTATAATTCATGCGTGTAATGGTGACTTTGCAAGTATCTTAGCTTTCTTTAAACTGTCTTCTTGAACTCTATTACTTTCTTGACACTAGCATATGCATTTTGAATTTTGCAATTTGTCATAGAAAATGCTAATATTCTATGATAGCAGGTATTCCAGTTAGTGGATTTCCCACTGTTGGTTTCTATGAACAATCGAAGGATCAAATAGAACGCTATGATCCTTCCACTCAGATTATATCCACACCTGGAGCTCATATTCAGATTGAAGAATTCGCTGAGACTGGTGATTTTATAACAAAGAGTGATACAGGTTGATTCTCCCCTTTTCAATTACCTGAAAGTTAGGTGCTCTGTGGTGAAAAACAATTATGTGCACTGCTTATGCTACCATATATAGTATATTCAATTTATGAGTACCCTCAGTGTGATTACAATTGTTGACATGATAGGAATATTATACTTAGTCTTGTACATATAATTTTGATAACTAGTTAGGTGTTGAGGTTATGTACTTGTGGGTTTTAATTAGGGAACCTGCAAAACTCACCTATTTAAGTTAGGTTTGGGTGCTGACTAGTATCTTTGATTAGGCATCTCTCGAATAAGTGTGATAATACAATAGATTTGCAATACATTTCAGAGAGCCATCAGATGTGCAACTTTTTATGATTTGAGCTTTCTTCACACTGTGCAGATAGTGCTCAAATAACTTTTCGAAGTGAGCAGAAAATTGAAGGCTCACAAACAACCACTACAAATGTGTTACTACAATCAGATGATGTCCAGATTGCTGTACCTGATCAAACTTTCAGAGAGAGTGAAATAAGCAATAGTTGGGATCTACTTAAAAGTATTGTTTTTGGAGGTCTGACTGAATCAATTACCAGCCTAGGAGTTGTCTCATCAGCTGCTGGTGCTGGTGCTTCAACTTGTAAGTTTCAAATTCAAAAGCCTTTTTTCAATTCCATGTATTTGAATGATGATTTCTCTAGTATAACTGACATGAGATGTCATATTATCGTTATATTTTTGAAAGCTTGGGAATAATGGTTGACATTCATCATGAAAATATGTTTGTGTCAACTATTTAGGGAACTATATGGATTTATCATCAAATGAGCTCTCTGTTAGACTATATCATTAGGAAACACAAGATGCACTGAGGTTTTTCTTAGATATGATCAATGTAATAGATAGGTATGCAAAATTGACCTTGATATAAAGTATAAACGTAGATTTATAATACCTTGATCAGTGTACTCTTTGTAAGTCAATAAAAATTATATGCTGATCCTTTTTCTAATTTATTCATTAATTGTTTTGTTAGTAATAATTATAGGCAAACTTTCCCATGTAAAACCAAATTGATTATAAAAACATGTTTGTTTCATCTCTTAGTCTCCTTATTGTAACTCTTTTCCAAAGTTTCGTAAGTATAACTTACCAACTTGATCACTCTATAGTTGAAACAATATTACATTGTGTCTATATTCTCATTCTTACAAATAAGTTCTGAACAATTTTTCTTTCATTTTTTCTGCGGTCTAATTTTTACAGTTTTATTAATAATTTAGTGATTAAATTTTATACTTGACCTCTTAAAAATCTTCCTAACTTCAACAGAAGTATCGTCTACCTTGATCTCCTATGCTTTGACCTATCTTCAGTTTATTGATCATCCACTTTTTTCACAATAGTTGTCAACAAATCTAATGTGGCAGCTCTGACATTCTAATCCTCCATATCTGTACATCATCATGTTCTTTTGCTTCCTGATTAATCACTGAACTGTTTTAAATTCCCTAGTCTCTATTAAGATAACTCTAATCATTGATTGAGAAGTCATAGTCTGAAATAATTTCTTGTTTGTTGGTTTGTAACTGGAACTAACATCACTATTTCTAGTTCGTTGGTTTGAACTGGAACTAGCATCGCTAGATTTTGTATGTTTTTTCTCTATTGATATAAGAAATTCAAATCATCCTCTCTTTGTTCTTTCTTTTTCATGATCTTTTGCAGTGAACATCTTTGCTTTGGGATTGGCAAATCTAATCGGTGGATTTCTTGTAATCGTACATGAAGTAAGTTGACCATTAGGTTTGCTTTTTCTCTACTCTTCTTCTGTGGATATAAAAGGACTCTAGGTAGGCAATGCTGTTTATGATGACATTTCCAGTTTTGACATTGGGTACATTTTGTATGCAGCTCTTTGAGCTTCGAACTGTTCAAGACCACCTTACAGAACAGAGGGATGAACGAGTTGGCCGATACTGGGAAGTACTAGGCCAAAGAGCAAAGTTCCGCCTTCATTTCATCGTCGCCATAATCTCGTACATTATCGTTGGCCTACTGCCTCCAGTTATTTATGGTTTCTCATTTTGGAAGAGTGACAACAGGGAGTACAAGCTCCTGTCTGTTTCTGGGGCATCTCTTCTATGCATAGCTCTGTTGGCAATAGGGAAAGCACATGTTAAGCCTCAAAAGCCATATCTAAAAAATCTTTTCTACTACCTGAGCCTCGGTGTGTCGGCATCGGGCATTTCTTATGTAGTTGGGGTGATGGTCAATCAGCTGATCGAGAAGCTCGGCTGGTTTGATCATGCTGCAGCTTCCTCTTCGTCGACCACATTTCTGCCTCAAGTTTCAAGCTCAAGAGTATTATCATCACCATGGGCATCTTCTTGAGTTCGGTGTGTTTTTCTTCGCTACGCATGGAGCTTTGTCTCGGAGAGATCTTAAACTTATTCCAACGCCATTACGAATTATTTTACAAAGCGCGTGCTTCGATTTGCATTATACGCAAATCTTTTTTTTTTCTTAAAGTTTTTAAATAATTTTGCTTTCTTTGGAATTGCCTTACCATAAGAAAACTTGTAGGCAACACTGTTGTATCGATGGGTCACTAGTTCATGACTTAGTTAATGATTTAAGTCACCGGATAATCTCTATATCTCTCGATTTATAAGCCTGTCAAGTTGATTTTAATTGCTCTTTAAATGCACTATAAAAATGTTATATCATGATTTAATCCATTAGTTAATGACTTTAAAATGCTCTTTAAAAAAATAGTTTATTGTTAACTTATATCTTTCATTTTATAAGTGTGTGATTTGATAGTAATTTAGAAGGCTAAAATATTAATTTTATTGTGATTTACTCTTTCACGCTTAATCATAATATAGTTAAGTTATCGATTAAATAATATGATAGATATGTTACATATACACCTATGATTTTCTTATTAAATAAATAATAATGTGAACGGTAGTTAAAGGGTAAAAGAGTAAAAAAAAAATATGAGATGTCGATGATTTTATAAATTATGCGGGTTTTTAGAAGATTTTAAAAATGCAAAGAAATAATTTTTAAGCAAATAATTCCGTTTGCTCTAAAAGAAAAAATAAAAAGTTAAAATGCAAATAAATTATATTTTCTGGTAGTAAAAGGTGAAGTTGCTATCTTAACGACTCTTTCATAATAGTTTCACATAATCTGGAAGGGGTGAAATAGTAATTACACTTGTCAAGAATCGAATCATACTTCTCTGATGACAAGCTCCTTACCGAGTACTAACTCGGTTAGTACTCACGGGACTACAATGAATTATATATATTTTTGGAACGGTATATATATATATATATATATATAAATTAAGAAAACTTTACAAGCACTAGATGTCTACAAAATGGTAGCCATGAGTCTAAACTTTAAGAAACATTCTCTCAACGTTAGGCTCACCATCCTCAAAACCATATCAATTCCTAGTTTGCCAAATGAGAAAAATCATGCAGGTGACGGCAAGATATCGAGCTTTCATCATCCTTCCTTGGCCTTGGCATTGTCTTTAGAACACACGAAAAAGCCATGCTACTGTGTAGATTTCCGATCGGATGTCAATCCAACATCTCACCTTGTCCCATAGTTGCCTTGTGATAGGGCAACGGAAGAAGATATTGATAGAAAATAAAGAAAGAGAAATCGAAGAATAATCTTATTGAT
>JBAMIE010000103.1:2577128-2592537 GCA_037177295.1 Kaempferia parviflora
GGCTCGGGAAACAACCACACGGTCGTGTGAGGTTCACATGGTCGTGCGAGGCTTGGATCTGAAATATGGCTCGACTTAAGTTACACGGCCATGTGAGGGTCACACGACCATGCAAGGTTTGGCTCTGTTGAGACCACACGGCCGTGTGAGGATCATACAGCCGTGCAGGGTTTACCTCGGGTAGCTCTTGAAACCAAGTTGCTTCCATACCTCCAAACTCTTCCAAATATGCTTCTAAATGAATGAAAATGCTCCAAAATACGCTTCTACATGTAAAAACTACCAAACAGTAGATCTCCGAACCAATAGATGTAATTATGCTGTAAATAATATAAAAGGAAGTGAAATGACACAAATCATATACAAGAATATCCTAGTGATGTGCAATTATGATGCATAATAATGGGTATAATCTACGCACATCACACCCCCAAACATAAACTTTTACTTGTCCCTAAGCAAAACTCTGCAGATAACGTTATGCAATGGTGTAATGCACCATAAGGCAAAGCAAATGGAATTTAACTCTATCAAACAATAACAATGGTAAGCATGTTTCATAAGATGAAGTGTTTAATGCATAAACTTAAGTTCTCCGTACTCTGTGCATAAGTGGTCAATGTTTTCAAGTCTCAATTCTTAATTCTAGTCAAGTCATCATTTTCTTATCTTTTCCTATTCATTCTCAGCAATAATCACTTACTTGCCACATGAGTAGTTTATATTCCTTAATCAAACCAAGGTCTCAAAAGCGTGCTCAAGTCAAAAGAAATGATGTATTCGTTTCCTCAGTAACCTAACTTGGTCTCAAAGGGGCAAATACAATCTTTTCAACTCACGATAATAAATTTTTAATCCCATATTTTATTTTTTTATATATGTGCTCTTTTATTTAGCATTTTGAGCACTACTTTTTTTCTTATACATAAGCATAGGTTTTCCCAAATGCCAATGTTGGGATTCATTTTTCCAAATGAGTTTTTAAATGACTTGAGCCACATCTAGTAACAAAAATGAAGTTTAAGGAATCACCATGAGAACTTCAAGTACTAATCAAGTAAAAAATGAATCATGACAATTCCTAAGGTTATCAACTATCAAACATGACATAATATGAAAAAGATCCTTAAGAGAGACACAAAACTCTACAATCAATATAAAATAATTGCTTACTTCATATAATCTAAGATAGAGAAAAATTATCTACGGTACATACTAGCATTACAATGACCAAATGCATAAATCTAGCAATAAACGTGCTAGAAGTTTTACTTAAGTACAAGTCAGCAGTAAAAGAATGAAAGATGAGTACTATATGGTACTCCTTAAAAAAGAAAACTAAATGCACACAAAATAAAAAGAAAGACAAAACTCTAGATACCCTCCAGACTTGAAACTTTTATTGTCCCAATGAAATCACTATCAAATACGAAAGAGATGTAAAAAAAAAATGAGTTACCAAGTGTCGCGTGCTTTCTATCTATGTCATTCATGGTTTTCAAATTACTCCTCTATCTCTACACTCCTCCTAATTCATGAATCTTGTAAAAGAAACTTGGACAAGAAAAGTTAAGTCAAGGGACATGGGAAAGGAAAATGAAATACTAACACAAATGAAAATTAGGGAAGACTTGGGTTGCCTCCCAAGAAGCGCTTGTTTTAAGTCCTTAGCTCGACCACCTCATTAGATACATCTAAATCTCGCTCTTGGAGGAGTAAGATATTTCAATACCCTCTTACAAATGTCTCTTATTATGGAGAGAGAGAGCCTTCAAGATGAGAACTAAGAAATAAAGTATTGCCCTCTCCATCTTCGTCTCTGTGTGAATTCTTTCTGGAGGTCTGAGACGGTTTAAATTGAGCTTCCAATTATTAGCTTCAAGGAATCTTACACACCCGAAGAATGAGATTACTTCCCATGTACCTGTTAAGTAAGAGAAAACTAGAACTATATAGAGTTTATTAAAACACTTATCAAGAATAAAATCACATCCAACAAAATCAATTATAGATACCTCTAAAAAGTTTTCAACAAGATCACTAGAAATACATACCTTAGGTTGTTGATGTAGGATCGAGGAATACGATAAAGGGGGGTGAATATTGTTCATAAAAATTCAGAATAAAATGCAGCAGAAATTAAATTGCCACAAGGGATTTTTACTTCGTTCGGAGGTGACTTCGACTCCTACTCAAAGGCCTGCACCTGAGTGCTTTCGTTGGGCAATTTTATATGTTCGCAAGTATTACAAACTAAGTACAAATATGAAAATGAAATTAAAGTTACCGACAACATAATTAATAGAAAATTGAGTTCCTGGCCATCGGAGTAGCTTTCTAGGGTCGTAACGTCTTTTTCAGAGCAGCGCGCAAGAGCGAAACTTATTCGAATTGATGTGTTGAACCTCCTGGTTGAAACTACTTATATAGGAAATTCCGGGCGCCCGGACCCTCCTCGGGTGCCCCCAGTATGCTGACATGGCAGGTCCTCGTCAAAACTCTATCCCTAGAGTTTATCCACTCTCGGGCGCCCGGATCGGTCCTAGCGCCCGCACCGCTGACGTGTACCGGCCAGCCTTTGCGTGCCACCTCAGCCAAGTCTTATCTGGATGCGAAACATCCCGAGAGCCTGGAACATCTAGGGCGCCCGAACCCTCCCGGGCGCCTGGAACTAATATTTTCGACATTTTAGTTCCTGTACATAGACAAGTTAGAATAGCAAATATAACCTGCAAAACAGAGTTAGCACAGTTCAAAATAGGTTAGTAGTAATTAAGTTTTGTCCCTCCAGAACCAAAACTTAATCAAAAAGAGAACTCAACTTAGGATCTCAAAATGGGGCTAAGCTGGTCCAACGCTTACTTGTTCCCTCGAACAGGAATGCATGCTCACAGTCACTCTCCTCCGGTGACTTACCTTACTTACCTTCGGAATTAAACATCCAGTTCACTCACACCAGGAATCGGACATCCCAGATCACCAACACCTAGAATCGAACATCCCGAATCAAGACACAGGGAGTCAAACATCCCGGATCGAGACACCGAGAGGCAAACATCCCGGATCGGAAACCTGCAAACTCCATAGACTTGTTAGATCACACATACTCTAACTTTAACCTATTTGTCATTCATCAAAATTAGAGTTTGACTATTAGTATAAACTAGACCAACAGTTGAAGGATACCTGAGAAATCTAAGCAAGTGGATATGAGTACCTCATGATCAACTGATGGTTCTAACTCTGACTCAGGTGATAAAGCCTCTAGATGTAGTGATTCTTGGGATACTTCTTTCACAGTACAATCCCCTACACATTTATCCACAACACAATTAATTCTTGAAATTCTTACAATATCAAATTCTTGTGTGGACAAAGGAGGTGATTCTTAAGATACTGCTTCCAGAGTGCAGTCCCCTACACTTCCTTTTTCAACATCATCCTCACCATGCAAAGAATCAAAAGGATCTTGGAAAGATGTGGATTGAGAGACACTATTATCCTCCATTTTTAGTAATGCTTTAATTGCCAAAACCCCTCTTTTCACTAAGAATTCTTCAAGATCCTTATTTGTGGTACACAACTGACTAATAGTAGTAATATTCAAATGTTGAGAATCCTCTAAGTCAATCATCTCATCACTTGATAATGAATTTCAATCTTCATCTTCTATTAGACTCTGATTTTCTTGAGAAATCTGCTCAACACTCTATGTACAATCATAATCAAAATTTTGATGATTCATCCAATCAAGATTGTAGTGTTGAGGTGAGTCAAGAGTTATTTGCTGTTGTGATTTTATTTGCCTATCTTCCTCAAATGTATGATGGGATTGAAATTTTTGAGTTTCATTAACTCCCCAGTCATTGCTCCAAGTTCTTGTAACAGGATCATATACATCTTGTTGTGAAGGTTGAAATATATCCTGAGGTTCTGTGGAGGAATTGACATGTTCATGGAAGAAATGACATATAGCAGCAGGCTGAGATGTGCTACCACAATTTGTGCAAAATAGTAAGAATTGATCACCATCAGAGTAATAGTCTTCATCTTCACTTATGGGCGCATAAAACTTTCTTGAATACCAACTTGACATATTAATGCTCAAGACATCAAAGGAACTAATATAATAAAAAAAAATAGAAAAATAAAGATAACGATAAGAAGAAAATGCATAATGGAAACAAGAAACAATGGAAAAACCAAAAACTATCTATAGCAAGTATAGTAGAAGTACAAAAGAAGGAAGACAAGAAAAAGTATCTAAAAGAATGCAAGATCAAATGTACTGATCTAAAAGAAAAATGATGCACACTAAAGTATAAGCAATGTAAAAAGAAAAATACAAAAATCTAGGCTATTCCTAGAACTCTTTACTAATGTTAGAATCAATTTCCCAGCAACTGCGCCAAAAACATGACACACCCATAAGTGTATGAGAATATTGAAGTAATATAAAAGATTATCATATCCACAGGGAATTAGATTCTAAGCACTAGTAGGTGTGCTCACGTAGATTAGCTAGATTAAACATTGTAATGTGATAAAGGTTAGTAAAACAATTGCTATTAGAAAAGGAGAAAACAAAGGAAATACCAAGTCCTAAAGATGTGTCTTGAGTGTAAGTTTCATTGTGTCGGATGATTGATGCAAGATTATTAGCCAATCCCTAATTTCCATTCCTAAGTTTGAAGGAATCCTATACTAAACATTTCCAAATGGAGAGTTAGTTATTCCAACTTAGGTCCCTAATGGTAGTAAGAAGGGAGACTAACTTAGAGAGTCTGGTTAAAGGATTACCCTTGTCACTAGGGCTCCCCAGTCATACATTCTCTAGATTAACACAAACTCTTCATAACATTGCGTTAAGAAAAAATGTTCAAGCACAAAGGAAACCTTACATGATTATTCTTCTTACCGGAATTTCTCCCGTAGACAACTATGAGTAGGGATGCCTTCTGTCACCAAGACCCCTTCCACACGTGTCTATGAATTACTAATCCATTCAAAGATAATCATATATCATGAAATACATCATGTAGATTACATTCACAATACAACACAATCCATTGCACAAATGCATTCAATACATAACAAAAGATATTGCACAATGGTTCAAGATTATATCCAAGGGATCACATTTAATACTGTTGGACATAACTAATCAAGATTACACATATTATAGTCCAAGATTCATCATTCAAGACAATTGACAAACAAAGACATTCATACAAACACAAGGTATGCATAATCAAAGATTACATGATTCATTACATGACCAAACATAAGAGTCTTCATCAAGAAGAGATTCTAAGGCAATATCCATGAATACAATCAATCATCCTCCTACAATTACACCCCACACACAAGAACACAAGACCTACTCAAGATCCATAGAAGAAATCAAGAGAATAAGAAGAAAGAGAGAAGAGATCAAGCAAGAACTTATCTCCTGACGTCTCTCCTCCGAGATCCTCCAAGAATCAACGTCGTCGATCAAGATTGTGCGAGAATCACCCTCCGGAACATTATAATCACCTTGGAATCGCCTTAGAGCTTTGGTGGTTCACCCCAAAGGGTGAAAGCTCCTCCCCTTAAGGAAGAGGGGGAAACTCCTTTAAATAGAAGTGGGTGTCAACCCGCCACATGACCGCTCACACGGTCGTGTGGCTTCACACGGCCGTGTGAGTCTTAAAGGTCACACGACCATGTAAATGGTACACGAGCATATAAGGTTGAGCTCTGGAAACTTCACACAGTCGTGTGAAAGACACACGGTCATGCAGGGTTATGATCTCGGGCTTCTCGGCAAGTTGAATATCACACGGCGTGGTAAACACACGTCTATGTGGGGTTCTGGTCGGGTAGACTCACATTGCCGTGTAAGGTTCACACGGCCGTGTGGGGTTCACACGGCCATGTGGGGTTTCATTCGGTCGAAGCTTGGTCCCACACTGCTGATTCTTCGTCCATTCGTCCAATGAACTTCCTCGTAGCTCCCAATACATCCAAATGTGCTCCAAAGTCTCTAAAATGTATGAAATTACTCCAAAACGTGTTCCTACACATAAAAATCACACAACAACAGATCTCCAAATAAATAGGTGTAATTATGCTGAAATCAATATAAAAGGAAGTGTAATAACGTAAATCATACACAAGAATATCTCAATGATGTGCAATAATGATGCATAATAATAGGTACAATCTACGCACATCATTGGGTAACGAAGCTTAATTTATGCATTTAATTTATGCATTATGGAAGGTGTAGTCTATTACACCTCCTTTATTATCATTGTACTCAACTTACTCTTCCGGTGAATTGCCCAGCTATATGATCCGGAAGATGTGGGCCTTCGAGTAGGAGTCGCCGAAGGCTCCGAACGAAGTAACTTTCTGTGTACTCATATATTTTCCATTCCACTGCATTTCTCTAATTTTCAAATGATCGATATTCACCCCCCTCTATCGAACTTTACGATGCTATACTTACACCTCGAGGTATTTCAAGAATATTGTACTATAATGAAGTGTGAATGAGTCTTAGAAAATGCTATTCAATTGCTAGCATTTCCATTCAGCCTCAAGGGTAGAGCGAAGACATGGTTGAATCTCTTCCATCCTCAAGGTATAGTATTATGAGTTGGGAGCAATTAGAGCAATGCTTTCTGAATCACTTTTCCAATCCAAGTAGAATAGTGTATGAGGAATTGTATACAGACTTTGTTCAGACAGATGGAGAATCACTATTTGAGGCATGAGACAGATTCAAGAGTTTGTTAAGATAGTATCCTCATCATGGTTAGAAAAGATGGCTAACTCTGCACATATTCTCAAGGTAAATTCTTTCTCAGATAAGTGTTTAATGGATTCATCAGCTAGACGTTCTTTTATGAACAAAAGTTTAGATGAAGTATACACATTATTTGATCAAGTGACACCAAATATCCAACAATGGTCAAACAAAGTTGAATAGAATCTTCCCCAATAATTCCAGATGTGTGAGCCATTAATGCAATTGAGAAAGTCAAGCAAGACTTAGTGCAACCACACAAGTGTATTGTAGACCATATCGAAAACATGAACAAGTTACCAAACAAGGGGTTCGAACCATTGGAGGCTATGTTAGAGAGATTAACTTCAAAATAGTTTAAGCATGACTTTCCTCCAACACAACTAAAATCTAGTGAACATTGTAATAGTTTCAAGTTGAGAAGTGGTTAGAACTTTGAAGACCTTTTGGAAAAGGATTTGTGTAGAAATGAAGAGAGGAATAAAAGCGAATCACAAAAACTCAGTTTTGACATTTTAGAAGTGTTAATAGGCAACAGATACCTTTCCCTCAACGGTTGATTCCACTAGACAAGAAATTTGAGCCTCAGCCATAAGCTCAAAGCCAAATTGGGGAAAAGAAAAACCAATTCCTCCCAAGACCTCCACTTAGGATTCCTTTTCCACAAAGGCTAGTGGAGGCCAATAAATATAAAAACTTTGCTAAATTCTTTGGGAATAATATTTTTGAATGCAAATTTCTTGATATCTATAAAGATGAGGACTCTTTAGATGAGGATTATAATGATAATGTAGTAGATAACAAGATTTTAGATCTACCTCTTGGGGCGACAGTGTGTTATAGTGAATAGAATTTTCAAAGGATGAATCTGTTGAGGTGGATCAATTAAAGACTACAAGTGAAGTTGTTGATTTTCTTATAGATAATATTGATCTCAGTACATTATTCAATAGTATATGTGATGATGGTAATGATATGGAAGGAAGTGTAGGGAGTTGTGTTGTGGAAGCAGCAACTCAAGAATCACCTACTTTGTTCACACAACCCTTTGAGACTATGAGAGTTGCAAGAATTGAATATGTTGTGGATCATGTAAGAATCTAGTACACTAAACACGCGAAAAGCGCAGTGAAAAACATGAATAACTAGATCCTCTCCAGAAGATCCATGCGAAGGAAACTCATAGACAAGTTTTTATTACTACTCTATCACATAGAATGCACCTATACCTTTGTTGCGTGCCCTTCACAGTCCTGATAGCAACCTTCTTTATGTTGGAACGTGTGGATGGTCGGTTTGTCTTCCTACTAGGGTTAGCGCAGCGGAATATAGAGCTAATGTAGGAAATTAAAACCAAGGAAAGAAACAAACCGCTAACTTGTCGATGTACGAGGTTCAGAGATAACTTGCTCCTACTCCTCGGCGTGTCCATGAGGTGGACGACTCCCGCGATCCTTCAGTGGATCAAGCCCCGGAGAACTTCTGGCTAAGCACAACCTCCTTGTCGGTGGAGAAACCTCTCAACAACCTCGAGCAAGACTCTCGTATTCTTGGGCTTTGTAAACTACCAATCTAGTGCTAACCACACTAGAAATTGTCAACCTTAGCCAAGCACCCAAGCTTCACTTATATAGGCAAAAAGCTGAACACACTCAGCCTTTTGCCCGCCACCAGTCTCCTACTCCAAGCACCAGGTGACTGGTCACTCAACGGCTACTCACAGACCTCAACGACTAGCGCAACGGCTAGTTTCTGCCTTGCACCAGTCGCCTAGTCGGGGGACCAGTCGACTGGTGCAGGCGACTGGTCACTTTGGTCCACTCGACCAATCTTTCTGTTAGGTTCATACTGGGCAATTTTTCACATACCAGTCGACTGGTACAAACCACCAGTCGATTGGTCCCGAGTGTATCTCACATTACACTCAATCTCTCGACTCTCTTGACCTCCCTTTGCAGCCTTGACCTCTTACTTTCAAGCTATCTTCCTTTGGCTCTTCTCTTCATGTCATCTTTCGCGTATGCCTCAAAGTCTGCTTCCCTCGACCCTTGTCCTTGCAGCCTCATCGTCCACGGTCCCTCGGATGTGCCATCCTTCTCCGGACTCAAGTTGTCAAGCACAGTCTCCATCATGCCAGAGCTCCGCTCCATAGACTTTACATGCCAAGCCTAATTGGACTTACGTGGTCAAACCTCCATGCTTGGACTTATACAGCCAATGACCTGCTTGGACTTTGCATCTGCATCTATACACCTGCACACTCCATATGCATATCAGTACACAATGCAAATCCTAACTTAAACTTTGGCTAACATCAAAATCATGGGTCACAACGATTGCTCCAACACTTTAGCCTTCTCGGATCTTAGTGCGATAAAATGTTCGCACCTCTTCTGTATCCACACGAACAATAGTTTAGAGAAGAAAAACAAAATAGTGGTGCTAGCCACAAAGTGATTTTCGGCCAAGAAGAGGAGAGGAAGAAGAAGACCAAGGAAGAAGAGCAATTCTATTAATGAAAAATGAATCCAAAACTCCTTTTGTACTCATCTAATTAATTGTCATTAAAAGTCATTAATTTAATTAATGACTCTTTATATTCCTCCTCATGACCAAGTCAAAATTGGTCATTTATCTTCTATTTGACCAAGTCAAAATTGGCTAATCATCTTTCATGATGAATTCAAGTTCATGATGAGTCTAACTCACCATATGACTCAATGAGTTTAACCGAGGCCACATCGGGCACATAGACCCGAGGTCTCCTTGGACAAACAGTAACCGAGGCCACCTTGGGCAGATAGACCCGAGGTCACCTTGGACAGGCAGTAACCTGAGGTCACCTCCTTTCCTCGGGAACAAAAGTCCTCTTTGTCGTTTAGCCCAACAAGATGCTAGGAGAATATTCTCTGCCAAAAGTAGAAAACATGATTCCTTATAACGAAAGAAGTTCCCAGGACAGGACACGTGGCATTCATAATTTTGGCAAGTCCGCTTATGAAAAGCCCAATAAGGAAAGAAATCGGCGCACACGTGACACCTATCCCCGAAACCCTAATTGCCCAATAAGGAAAGAAATCGGCACACACATGACACATGTCCCCGAAACCCTAATCCCTCTGCAGGTATAAATATAGCCTCTCGTGGAGGCCAAAGGTATGCAATATTATTAATATACATCGCTTTTTCCACTTTAGGATTTCTTCTCCTTCACCTTGGGCTAACTTGAGCATTAGAGGACCAAACAAGAAGAAGAATCTCCATGTTTGGTTGCTAACATTTTTCTTCGAGTTTTTGGTACGCAGGAAGTCGACCATCTTCGTCATTGACTCCAATTCTACGTGGACAATCACCCTCTGCGGTGTCCGCCTACTCACTTACATATAGGATTAAATTTGACGCCGTCTATGGGAATATCCCTGTGGCTGAGTGAGGAGATGGACGAAGACGGACGAATAACAACTGTGACCTAGTTACTCATCAACGCCCGCGCACAGTGACTGCTCCAACAGCAACAAGCACTCCACCAGGTGGCGGAAGTGGGAGACCAGCCAAACGGGCTGGCTGCCTCCACCACAGGCCTACGAATTGTTAACCAATTGGGAGTGGAAGAACTGATTGGAGACAAACAGCCGACCAATCAAGTTACTCTACCGATCATGCCGCCATCACCAATTGCACCTCATAGAGCGTTATTCCGAACACCACCAGGAGGGCATCAGCCAAGTGACTCCTCCAGTTCCTCCGAGGAGATTGTGCTGGTTGAGAGCCAAAGAAAGGTAAAGCGCCGATCACAGATAAGTCACCAGAGCCGAACCGCACTCCTTTCTCTACCGAGGTGTTCAAAGAAGCATTGTAGCGCCATTACCGACCGCCTACCATAGCGGAGTATGTCGGTTCGGGCGATCCGGAAGATCACCTTATCAAGTTCGAAACGGCGGTCGTCCTGCATCAATACACTAACGTAGTGAAATGCCGAGTGTTCTCTTCCACCTTAGCAGGATCAGCATTGAGGTATCATCGGCTGCCAACCGGATCCATCACTAGATTCAAGGACTTCCGTAAGATTTTCCTGCACCACTTCACAAGTAGTCGGCGGTATTAGAAGACTAGTGTTAGTCTATTCGACCTAAAGCAGGGCCCAAAGGAGCCGCTCAGAGCCTTCGTGAAGCGGTTCAACACACTGGCTATAAACATACCAAACGCCAACCCAGAAATCCTACTAAGCGCTTTCTCCAGGGGATGGTGGATGGGGAATTCTTCAGATCCCTCATCCGGGACCCATCGTGTGACTTTGACCATCTGATGAGCATAACAATGAAGTACATCAACGTGGAAGAGATATAGGCTGCTTGGAAGAAAGAGGGTGCGTCAACCGAAGCCAATAGCTAGACTGATCAAAAACCAGCAACTATCCCGTCTCGTAAGGAAGCCCGAATGGGCCCAATAGTCCGATCAAATGACAGGCTCTCAACGCACGTGTAACAGGTGGAATCCTCACCTGAGAGGAGAATGTAGACAACTGATAAAAGGTCTTTCTACTTGTATCACAAAAGCTATTCGCATAGCACCCAAGAATGCTGGGGAAATGTCCGACCGTACCAAAGGAACAACAAAAGAAGGTATCAAAGGAGATCGAGGTCTCCCGCTAGACGCCATTATGATGGTTGTCAAGTACTAGAGCGACAAAGAAATAGGACCCCAGAACAACACACTCGGCATCCAGACTGAGTTGAAAGATCATCTGGCCGCAGGCATTCACCCACACGGGAAGAAGAAAATCAAAGGAATGCTGCCCGGGGTGATATCTGCATGATAGCCGGTGGGCCGATCGATGGAGATTCCAACCGGGCAAGAAAATCCTGGGTGCATCGGTTGGAGATCTACGTAGTCGGATGTAGTAAAGAACAAGCACAAGACTCAAAAATCAGCTTTGGGCCTAAAGATTTAGAAGGAGTGGAGATACCGCATGATGACGCCCTCATTATCAAAGCCATCATCACCAATTATATCAGACACCGGACCTTTTTTCACACGGGGAGTTCGATCAACATCATATTCAAGAAGGTGTTTGAACAGTTGCAAATTCATCAAGGCCAGTTGTGATCAATGAACACCCCTCTTTATGGATTTACGGGAAATGAAGTTCATCCGATCGGCCAGATCACCTTGGCCGTATCACTGGGCACTGAGCCACTGGTGAGGACTCGACATACACTGTTCATCATCGTCTATGCGCATTCTTCCTATAACATCATATTGGGCCGACCGGTGTTGAACGAATTCTGAGTGATCGTTTTCACTCATTGTCAGAAGGTCAAGTTCCTTGAGGATGATCAGGTCCCAGAAGCAAAAAGTGACCAGCTGGTGGTTAGGAAATGCTAAGTGGACATCGTCCGAATGGAAATCCGAACGGCGAGGAAAGAAGCTCGGCTAGAAGTCAACACCATCCAGGAAGCTCCTCCTACCCTAATCTACAAAGAAAAGAAGAAAGTGCATATATGGTCCAGTCAATCGGAGGCCATCACCCAGATAGCAGCCGACTTGGAACCACAACAGAAGGAGGAGCTGATATCCTGTCTGCAGCGCAATCCAGATGTCTTCGCCTAACAGCTGAATGAAATCAGAGGTATATCCTCTGATGTCATGGAACATAAATTACATGTATTTTCAGAAACTCGCCCTGTCAAACAGAAGAAGAGAGACTTCGGTGCCGACCAGAATATCATTATTCGGGCTGAAGTAGAGAAGCCACTAGAGGTCGGCTACATCCGAGAAGTACAATTCCCGAGCTGACTGGCCAATCTAGTTCTTGTCTCTAAGCCAGGCGGTAAATGGTGTGTCTCTATCGACTTCAGAGACTTGAACAAGGCATGCCCAAAGGACTACTACCCGCTTCCGCGGATCGACCAGATCGTGGACTCCACAGCCAAGTGTTAATTAGTCTGCATGTTGGACGCCTACCAAAGTTATCATCAAATACCTCTCCACCTGGCCGACCAGGAAAAGGTGAGTTTTATCACTGCTGATAGAACTTATTGTTATAAAGTTATGCCGTTCGGACGAAAGAATGCAGGAGCTACATACCAACGGCTGATGAACAAAGTATTCAAAGATCAAATCGGACGCAATATGGAGGTGTATGTCGATGATATACTCATCAAATCTCGCCGATCACAAAATATCTGCAAGGATATTGAAGAAACATGCCGGACACTAAGAAGGTACGACCTGAAATTGAACCCGCTCAAATTTCGAAGCCAAAGGAGGGAAGTTCCTCGGATACATCGTCATCGAACGGGGTATTGAAGTCAATGCAGGCAAAGTGAAGGCACTTCAAGATATTGCGCCACCTCAAAACCTGAAAGAAGCTCAACGGCTGACTGGTCGGATAACAGCCCTGTCAAGATTCATCTCTTAAACTGCCGATCAGAGCCTGCCATTCTTCAAAATTCTTCGCTGAGCTACGAAGTTCCAATGAGACGCAGACTGTGACAAGGCCTTTGAGGAACTGAAGGAATATCTATCCACGCTGCCCGTCTTAGCCAAACTGATGATTGGTCGACCACTCTTCATGTATTTATCTGTGACTACCGAAGCGGTCGGGTCGGTGTTAGTATAGGAGGAGGGAAAGGAGCAACATCCGGTGTACTTTTTAAGTCATTTATTAAAAGATGTCAAGTGTCAGTATATGACACTCAAAAAGTTAGCTTACGAACTTGTGTTGGCCACTCGGCGATTTCGTCTGTACTTTCTATCACACACTATTGTGGTCCGGACGAACAGCGCGCTCGGTCGAGTGCTCATCAACCATGAAGTATTTGGGCGCTTAATCAAATGGACTACTGAGCTGAGTGAATATGATATCTAATATCAACCCCGAACGGCAATTAAAGCTCAAGCCTTAGTCGACTTTGTGACTGAAATACATGAACAACAAGAGGAAACTTGGAAGGTATATGTGGACGGTTTGTCCACCCGGCAAGACAGTGGGATAGGTATTCTTATGGTGTCCCCGCAAGGGGATAGGTTGCACATGTCCGTTCGGTTGGATTACCAGGCCACTAATAATGAAGCCGAGTATGAAGCTCTAATAGTAGGATTGCAAGCAGCTAAGCATGTTGGAGCCGCCCCGAGTGCTCATTCACTCGAACTCCCAGTTGGCTGCACAACAACTTGCAGGTACGTTTGGTATTACCAATGAACGACTCAAAGAATATGCAGAGGCATTCGACAAGCTCAAAGAGGGATTTCAAGAAGTGACTATCTGTAAAATCCCCTGAGCAGACAATCAAAAGGCAGATGAATTGGCTAAGTTAGCAGGAGCCATGATCAAGTGGAGGTTGGATAAGCCGATAGAGCGAACATTCCTTATCGCTCAGATTGAAGAGCAAGATGAGCTGGAATTGGAAGGAGATTGGCAAGTCCCTTTGATAGTGTTTCTTAAACATGGACATTTGCCAATGGGACGTGAAACTACGCGGCTTTTGAAGAAAAGGGCTGCTCGGTTCACCCTGATAGGAGATCTCCTTTACAAGAGAGGCTTTGCTCTGCCATTACTCAAATGCATCATACCAGAAGACATTGAATATATCTTACAAGAAGAGCACATGGGTTCGTGTAGTTGTCACGCAGGCGGATGGTCGTTAGCTCGCAAAGTCCTCCTCGCTGGGTACTTTTGGCCCACGTTGCAAGAAGACTTAGCTAAAATGGTCTCTACATGTTTATCCTGTCAAAGTCATTAGAATCTCTCTCTTCGACCAACTGAGTACTTGCAGACTTCATTGATATCTTGTCCGTTCGACCAGTGGGGGATGGATATCGTGGGCCCATTTCCTATGGCAAGAGGTCAACGAAGATTCTTGATAGTCGCGGTGGACGACTTCTCTAAGTGGGTTGATGCCGAACCGCTCGCCAAAATAGCCGAGCGGATGGTCATCAAGTTCTTATGGAAGAATATTGTTTGCCGATTCGGCATACCTTGCCGCCTTATATCCGACAATGGAAGGCAATTTCAAGAACATCAGATCAGCGAATGGTGCGGCAGCTATGGAATACAACAGGTATTTACTTCGGTGGCCTATCTGCAAAGTAATGGCCATGCATAGGTAACTAATCGGGAAATACTGAGAGCTCTTAGAACAAAATTATACCATACGGGCGGCAGCTGGGTAGATGAGTTGCCCAGTTTATTATGGGACTACTAGACGAGTCCCAGGGAAGCCACATGAGTTATGTCTTTCTAGCTAGTTTATGGTGAAGAATCGGTAATACCCATGGAGGTAGGAGTTCCATCCAATCAGAGGCAATTATATAACGAAGACAACGCCGACCGATGAATGATGGAGCTGGACTAGAAGAAATATGCGACAAGGCAGCCGTTCGGCTCAGCGCCTATCGATAGCGTATGAGGCAATAGTATAATTAGAGAGTGGCTCCCGGTACATTCCAAGAGGGAGGCCTAGTATGGAAACGGATAAGCCGGTCGACAACGTCCCCAAGTTGGAGCCCAGTGGAGCGGACTGATAAGCGCTCGTGTGTTGTACCACGAACGTATCAAATTACAAATAAGTATCGAATATCTCTACACTAACGTAGTATAGGGATAACTCG
>JBAMIE010000103.1:2739134-2749626 GCA_037177295.1 Kaempferia parviflora
ATTAACAGTAATATTTTAAATATTTATTATATTACTTAATATTATAAATATTTTAAAATTTATAATATTGATAATTTTATAATAAAAAAATTTAACAAATTAATATGTATGTTAAATAATAAATTATAAGTTGTTTAAAGAATATTCTAAGAAATATTTCTTTTAGTGTAGGAAATGATGTGTATTGGTTGAAGTTGAAAAATTATTTGGTGCTGGAATGACACCAAATTAGTGTAGAAAATGCACCAAAATAGATTTTGTAGTTGTAGATAGTCTAAAGTACTTAGGGATTTTAAAAAGGCTTAGAACATCCACATCAGTTTCCCTATTATACATCTAAAATTTAGGTAAATCATCCATTTTATTAATTTAGATAATAATTTTTCATCACACACTACATCAACCCTAAAATTTTCATTATTTTTATTATTTTATTATTTTCTCTCTCTCTTCTATATTTTATTATTATATTTGTGCAATGAGTGGAATGAGAGAGATTGAGTGGAAGGAGAGCGATTTAAAAAAAATTATTATTTTACTTTTAAGGTAAAAGTTTTATTTCCTAAATTTAGAGAATCGCTATTCATATAGTCTAGATTTAGGGAATCAATATGGTAGCTGATGTAAATATTTTTTTTATCTACTTTATTTAAAATTTAAAATAAAATTTTAGATAGAAAAATTGAGGTGAATGATCTTAGACCAGATTAAAAGTTTTAACTCAAACATTAGATAACTCATTTCAACCGGCTTAGAGAGTAACACGGTTCACTTGACCAAGTCCCCCATCTTCTTTGAACAAATCAATCTCCATTCCTGGAGATCAAACCATTAAATTGTTTTTTAAAAGAAAAAAAAGACAGAGGATCATGAACAAGCACGCGCTTTTCTTCCATACTTCCTTCTGTTTTGTCCTGTCTATAAATACTAGCCCAGTTTGATCAATTAAGCTGCAGCTATTTGTCGATTTCTTCTTCCTAGGCTTCATCGCATAAAACGTTGGTATCTTCGGGCTCTGTTCTTAATTTCTTCAGCTCTGTGTGATTCCTTCTCCGCCTGCAAAAAAAAAGTGTGATTTTGATCTTCTTCGAACGATTAACCTTTGAGCTCTTTGATTTCTCCTCGATCTTCGTTAAAGTTGTGGCTTTTGAGTTCGGTTCCGTTTTGTAAATCATTTTTTCTGGAAAAAGGTGTGTTTTTTAGTTCGATCGGCGATGACACGGAGGGGAATACGTGGTCTCTTCTCCTCGAAGCAGCGGCAGCACGACCGCCGGCCGGCCGATCGCTCAGTTTCGCCGTCCCGCCGCACTTTCTCCGACACTATCATGGAGGAAAATATCGTCTCTGCCGAGGAGATCATCGGCCGTTGGGGCTCCGACGTGGCAGGCTCTCTGTTCTCTGCCGCCGGCCGCCCCGACTCCGCCCGCTTCCTGCACGCGGCGTCCGACCTCCACCGCTCCATGATCTTCTTCTCCGCTCCCTCGGAGGAGTCCACCGCCTCGCGGGAGGAACGATCCGCCGCGCTGTTCCGCGCGCACAATCTCCTCGCCGCCGCTATGCGCTGTCTCGAGCGCGAGATGCATCTACTCCTCTCGGCGCATCACTTCGTCCTCAACCCCGTCCGCTTCCTCCGCCCGCAATATGCGTCTGATGCCTCCGATGTCGAGGATGGCGCCGATGCTATTTCCGAGCTGGACGCCGGCGACGAGGCCGTGCGAGACCTCGGAGCAGTGGCCCAGACGATGATCTCTGCGGGTTACGGCAAGGAGTGCGTAAACATCTACAAAATGATGCGCAAATCTTTCGTCGAAGAATCCATCTACCGATTGGGCTTCGACCGCTCGAAGGCACACGTCCAGAAGCTCGACTCAACGGCGCTCGAGCCCAAAATCCGATCTTGGCTCGCCGTCTTCCCTGTCGCATTCAAAACGCTCTTCTCCGGCGAGCGCTTCCTCTGCGATCGTGTCTTTGCCGGCTCCGATTCAATTCGCGAGTCCTGCTTCGCAGATATCGCTGCTGATATCGCCGCCCGACTACTTGCCTTCCCTGAGTCGGTGGCTCGGTCGAAGAGATCGCCGGAGAAGCTTTTCCGGCTCCTGGACCTCTACGACGCCGTCGCTGAGCACTGGCCGGAGATAGAGACTCTGTTCGCCTTCGAATCCACCGCTGCGGTTCGGTCGCAGGCGGTCGCGTCCCTCCTCCGGCTGGCGGAGGTGACGCGGTCGACGCTGGCGGACTTCGAGGCGGCCGTCCAGAGGGAAGCTTCCAGGTCGGCCGTCCCCGGCGGCGACGTCCACCCCCTTACCCGCTACGTCATGAACTACCTCGTATTCCTTGCCGATTACGAAACCGCCCTCGCCGACATCTTCGCCGACTTCCCCTTCCAGGCCCCCTATCCTCTGCCTGAGTCCCTGTTCGACTCAGCGGCGGTGGCGACGCCGCCAGTATCCACGCCCTCCTCCCCCACCTCCTCCACTGTGACCTCCTTCGAGGGAAGTCCATGGAGGTCCTCCCCCTCTTCCACCGCCGCTGTAGCAGGATCGGTTTCCGTACGAATAGCGTGGTTCGTTCTTGTCCTCCTCTGCAAGCTCGACGGCAAGGCGGAGCTCTACAGTGAGGTGTCGATCTCGTACCTCTTCCTCGCCAACAACCTCCATTACATAGTGCGGAAGGTGAAGGAGAGCCGCCTCCGCATCCTCCTCGGCGACGAGTGGGCCGCGCGGCAAGCAGCGAAGGCGAGGCACTACGTGGGGAGCTACAGGCGGCTCGCGTGGGCGAAGGTAGCCGAAACAGTTCCCACGGAGCCGAAAGACATGACGTCGGAGGAAGCGGAGGGGCGGATGCGGCGGTTCAACAACGAGCTGGAGGCGGCGTGCAAGGCGCAGGCGGTGGTGACCGACGGAGGGATGAGGGAGCAGGTGAGGGCTTCGGTGGATGATATGATCGTTCCGGCGTACCGACTCTTCTACGAGTTGCGCATGGCGGCCACCGTCTCGTCGGCGGCGGTGCGTTTCTCGCCGGAGGACGTGAGAAACATGATCGATGGGGTCTTCACCGGTAAGAATGGAGGCGGTTCGACCCATGGTTCGTCTGGTTCCGGTTCATCTCGTGGATCATCTGCTTCCGGCTCAGCTCATGGCTCTACTACGACCGGTTCATTGGGAGAATCAAATCGGCCAGAATAGAATTAAATAAGTTTATTACTGGAAGAATATACATAACACATGTAGATTATATTTATACACTATGTTTGTAAAAATATTTCTATTATATGCAAATTATACCATTTAAAAAAAAAGTAATTTATCTTATTTTATTCTGAATATATTTTATTTCAATATTATTATAATAATTATACTTATAGTAGGACTTCCACGGTGTTCAACATCGGTATTATAATATTCAAGTTGTTTCAATGTGAAATGACGTTAAATTTGATGCGGCATTGAACGGTAATGAGCACGTTCAACTTTTTTAACGCACAGGTGAGAGAACACGTTCCATATTCCTTTTATTCAAAAAATACAAATTTTATATTTTAAAATTAAAAATTAATAAATTAAATTAGTAGTATATTTTGTATGAGATTGAAATAAAAAAATTAAACAGTTATATATTTATATAATGGTTAGTTAACACTATTTAAAATGAACTTGAGAGAATTAATATGTTAATAGTTGTAAACAAGCTAAGTTGAACTAAGTTTTGAAGTGTTCAAACTTGTTTGATAAGGTAATCGAGCTGAGCCGAACTGAGCTTAAAATAAACCAAACCTTTGAAATGATTGTTCAAGCTTGGCTTGAGCTTGGTTCGTTTAAATGTTATCCAGCTTTCAATTTAAGTTTAGTTTGAGCTTGGTTCGAATTTGGTTCGTTTAGATGTTATTGAGCTTTCAATTCAAATTTGTTTTATTGTTTGGAACTTTTATCTATTTGATTGATTATTGAACTTGATAATTCAAACTTATTTATTTATTTTATTTTATTTTTTTAATTTATCTAGTATGTTAATAATAATTTTATTAATAAACATGGTTCACGACACATAGTTTACAAACGTTGTTCATGAACATTGTTCACAAACGTTGTTCACGAACATTAACGAGTTGAATACATATGTGTTCAAGGTTGTTTGTTCAATTTAACAAACCGAACACTAAGTTTGTTTATTTAATTGATCTTGTATATATTGAACGAACATAAACAAGCTCTTACCAAGCCGAACACCAAGCTTGTTCATGAACATTTGGTTCATTTATAACCCTATTAGTGTGTATGTAATATGTAGACTTTATACTTTTTTATGAGATGGTAGATGTTATAACTACATGAATGTCACTATAACTATTATAAAATAGAATAGTTCTGTAGGATTTAATTCACCATAGACGGAAAACAACTATTATGATAGTGAATTAAATTTCTACTAAGTTTGAGTAATTTTGAGAAAGGTTAATAAAATTTATTTTGATATGATAATATTATATGTGTAATAATTTTAATTAAATTGAAATAATTTACTCTAGTTATGTCTATTGCGCCTATAAATACAGTTGAAATAAAAGTCTTTTTAGATAAAAAATGCTAGCATAGAATGATCTGCTAATATTTTTTTTTCCAAAATGGCCACATGAAATAAGCGCCATTTTTTGCCCATAAATTTTTTGTGGCATTTTGCAAAATGTTCAACTTTTAGGCGCAAAACAAAATGTTCTGGAAAGTCATAAAATTTATCGTTAAAAGTCATAACCATAAGCTTTGAATTTTAATCTTTTGTGATTTGGAAGGAAAGTATCTTGACCGTCGAATTCCAAAAGATCACTGACCGGACTAAATACCAGCGGCTCGATTGCATCCCTTCCGTAGCCCGTCTCGACCGCAGAAAATTCTCTCTGCATTCGTCATGCATCAGCGTCTGGAAACGTCGTGTCGCAACATGATCCGTGTAAATTTTGATCGGACGATCAAATGATTCTCTCATGTGAACCAGTATGCGGGAAGGCGTATCCATTCGGAAGAGATTTTGCAAGCGTCAACCAAGGAAGCTTTATAGTCGAACTGTGGAAGTAGGAGAGGTTGGTGAGCTCCGTCGCTTCTCCATTCCAGATCTCAGGTGGCTGCGGCAAGGCGATGGAGAGAGAGGAGGGATTGGAGTTGGAGAGCGGAGAAGGAAGATCCCTGCTCCCTTTGGTAATCGCTTGAATTCGAAGTTATTTTCGTTGCTGCTTGTCGTTGCATCTTACAAGAAGAAAAAGACACAATTTTGTCCTAGGATGGAAGGTTTCATTTTGGGATTCTTCAGATCTGTGGTTGGAAGTGTTTATTTTTGGAGGGGTGGGTTTGTGGGTTGGTTTCCTCTTGAATGGTTTGACTAGGGCATCAATAGATGGATCTTGGAGGGAGATACCACAATTGTTTGAATTGGTGAGAAATAGATGTAGTGAATTGTAGCTAATTTACTAAATCTCGTCGCAGGCTGTGCATGACTCTAGAATGCTAAGATTTCTCCTGTACATTTAAAAAAAAAAAAAAAAAAAAAGTGGAGCTACTCTGGTTCTAGATTGGTCAAAGAAAAATAGGGTTTGTTATTTCGCACAAACGATTTTATGTTGTCACTAGACACAAAATAACAGATCTTGAATGAAAAGGAATACAAAAAATACTTCTACCTGAGGCTGAGTTTAGTAGACAAATGAAGTAATTACATGTTGTCCTCTCTCTCTTTTTCGTATATATAAACTCACAGTACTATTTTGGTGCTAGGAATTAACTAGGATCTGCCCCTTTAATAAAGTAGGGCAAATGTCAAAAGGGTGTCCTTCATTTGCATTATCATCAAAAGGGTTCTCCATTATATTTTTTATTCAAAAAATACTTTTGTTCCAACGTTCTAACTTGCTCAAAATTGCTTAAATATTGGTTTAAATTGTTCCACTTTGGTCAAAACTGGTGCACCTAGGTCAAAATAGGTTAAAAACTATTGGAACAGTAATTTGAGTAGGTTTGGGTAAAATTTCTATGATGTAGTGCAATTTTGATCAAAACTACCACAACGTAAAGCTGCTCCAGTTTTAGTGTTTTAGTTAAAACTGCTACAACAACCTTGGAATAAGGGCATTTTCTATGGAAAAATATTATAGGGTGCCCTTTTAAAATGGGACGCCTTTTTAATGATAATGAAATAATGGATGCACTTTTGATTTTTGCCCAATAGAGTATGAGATGAAGGAGACATAGGATTTTTTGTCCTTATTTTTATAAAAAAAAGTAGATGAGTAGTTACTCCACTAATTGCATTTGTGCTTTCAGAATGCAGCCTCAATCCAATCTGAGAATGAATTGCGTGGACCTCGATCACACCATAGACCGGGTGCCTCAAAAGCACCAGGAATTATTTTAGGTAAGATTTCAAACATTCTCAACTAACATAGTTTGTATTTCCTACTATAATGCTTATTGATACCTATCATGGCGATGCTACATGGCTTTTACCATTTCTCATGCATGTTTGAGAGATAATTGTGTCAACTTATGACATATGCTGGTAGGCATAATATTTCTATTATGTAATATAATTTTTTTAACTATTAGTCTGCAGTTACATCAATTCATGAAACATGTACTCTATTTGCAGGATTTGAATACTTGGATAGCGTTGCCTTTAATGGCATTGGAGCAAACTTGATTGTGTATCTTCACACTGTACTGCATGGAAACAATGCTGCAAATGCAGCAAATGTGGGTACTTGGAGTGGAACATGTTTCTTGACGCCATTGTTTGGAGCTGTTGTTGCTGATACCTATTGGGGAAATTACAAGACGATATTGATCTCCCTTGTTGTGTATCTTCTTGTAAGTCAGATATATGGCCCTATTACTTTGTTAATTGTTTTCCTTATAAATTAGTTCGCATTTATAAGATCCCTATTCTTTTGTGTATGTTAGGGAATGGTTACTATCACTTCCTCTGCGTTTTCGGCATCATCAAAGCTCTGCGAGGATGGCACATGCCAGTCAACAACTACCCTTCTTTTCTGTGGGTTATATCTTGTGGCCATTGGAAGTGGAGGTGTCAAGGCTGCACTTCTCCCCTTTGGTGCAGAGCAGTTCGATGATGAGAATCCATCAGATAGAGAGAAAAAAGGAGCCTTTTTTGGTTGGTTTTATCTTTGCATCACCTTAGGAGCTCTTACATCGATGACTTTCATAGTATGGATACAAGAAAATATTAGTTGGGGACTTGGATATAGCATTGCAACATTCTGCATGGCAGCCGCCTTAGCAGCTTTTGTATTGGGCACACCACATTATCGGCTCCGGTTGCCAAGTGGCAGTCCATTGCAAAGTATTCTTCAGGTTCTTGTAGCTTCCTACAAGAAACGGAGTGCTGAGATTCCCAGAGATAGCAGTCTCTTGTATGAGGTGAACAAGGACTCTTCGAATGTAGGGCAGCAGAGATTGCCACATTCAAATGGATTCAGGTTATTTCACCTACCTACTATATTTAAGAATATGCTTGGAGAAACATTTCAAGTTAGAGTTTTTACTTACAGATACAGTTTGTTATTAGATTGTGTAGACTTTACTCGATTTATCTTGGCATATGACTAGGTGAACTATTTGCTCTACCTATTTAACGCTGCTGATAAGAACATACAAAGGCGATCATTTCCATATGTAATGAAATTAATAGTCAGAGTATATGTCTTTGTTTATTGAACACCCTTTTCTCTAGCAAGAAGGGATCAAGGACTATCACTGGAAAAAGGAGTAAAAGTAGCAACAAAATCAGATTTTGCAAACTAATTACATTTTGTATTACAACAATTAGATTGTCTTAAATTTCATGGATAGCGGTAGAGTAATGGAGAAACAGGGACAGAGAAATTAGGTAATCATAATGAAACCAAATAAGCTGTTATCATAGATCTAGTTCAATGTTTAGATTTGTTCGTTTTCTCATTTATGTGGTTCTGAGCTCTGATGTTTCAAGAGAGAATGAAATGTCTTTTGCCATTTTCTCGTCATGTGCCCAGGTTCTTAGACAAAGCGGCTACCATTTCTGCCCTGGATCTGAAAGATGGTTCTCCTGAGAGCTCATGGAGTCTATGTACCATTACCCAAGTTGAAGAGTTGAAGATGTTCCTACGTCTGATTCCAATATGGGCCAACAGTATAATCTATGCAGCCGTGTTTGCGCAAATGTTTACCACCTTCATTCAGCAAGGGAGCGCAATGAACACCAAGGTTGGTTCATTTTCCATCCCGCCTGCATCCCTGTGCTCATTCGAAATCATAAGTGTCATGGGATGGGTTTTCGTTTACAACAACATCATAGCCCCTGCTGCCAAGAGATATTTTGGAAATGGAATGGGTCTTTCCCAGTTACAGCGGATGGGAATTGGACGGTTTCTACTCATCCTAGCAATGCTTACTGCTGCTTACAACGAGAGCAAGAGATTGGAGAGCATTAAAGCCAATGAAACCTTGAGCATCGCATGGCAACTCCCACAGTTCTTTGTCCTAGCCAGCTCGGAGGTTTTCAATAACATCACCCAGCTCGAGTTCTTCTTTGCACAGGCACCCGACCGGATGAAGAGCATATGCACAGCCATGGTCCTCTTCTCAATGTCACTAGGCAATTACTTGAACTCATTCATCATCACATTCATTGCAATCGCAACATCGGGAGAGGGACAGACAGGGTGGATCTCAAACGATTTAAACAAAGGGCATCTGGATTACTACTTCCTGGTGTTGGCAGTGATTTCGACGGTCAACTTTTTTGTTTATATTGCTTTCGCAAAGAACTACACCCTAAAGAAAGCCATCTCAGACAGTTAGTGTGTTGAGGAAACTTATCGATTTGACAAGTTTAAAAAAAAGCCTTGTTTGATTCGTAAAACCTGCTCAAAGTAGATGTTTTCAAAGCTCTCTGTGGTTACATAATATTGCATATGGATGTAGTTAGCAGTTT
The DNA here is from genome assembly GCA_037177295.1 of Kaempferia parviflora. NCBI lineage: Eukaryota > Viridiplantae > Streptophyta > Magnoliopsida > Zingiberales > Zingiberaceae > Kaempferia > Kaempferia parviflora. The sequence continues at coordinate 2,748,111 of JBAMIE010000103.1, forward strand.
TGCTATCATTCACGATAAGTTGTTGCAATGGAATTGTTGTTGTTGTTATTTCTTTTTCTATTAAGAGTCATAGAGACTTAGATCTGTTCGTTGATGTAACTCTATCTTTATTGTAAATTGTTCAGTTACTCCGCTTAAAATTTTTATTTTTATCATTATATACTCATACATATCCTTAATTAGTTCAATATATATTACACTAATACATTTCTTTTCTAAATTCTCCCTATAATTTTTCTTAGATTTTCTATCATAAGTTTTTTTTTAATTAATGAATACCTTATGTAGATTTTATTTTTGATCATGATATTTTTCAATTATTTGTTGAAGAAAATATATAGCTTCTATTATTAATTTTTTAGACATGAACTCAAATTGATTTTAGGTCATTGTGGTCTACTTTTCTTAATCTTTTTTCTATTACTCTTTTCTGAAATTTCATAGTATGACTCACTAGTTTAATACTCATATAGTTTATATAATTTTATATGTTTTTCTAGTTCTTATATAAGAGAACTAGAGTACTATCCTCGATTGATTAGATTTTTTTTTTTTTCATTTTTAATATCAATTAAATAATTTTACAAGTCATTCAATACCCTATTTTCCTAGGCACTTTCATACCTCTATCGTAATATAATCTAATCCAACGGATTTTTCATTATGCACCCCATTTAAAACTTGTTCTACTTTTAAAATTTAAATTCTACCAAAAATTTTAAATTTCTATATTCATTTGACTTACTTAAATTATCTAATTTAAGTTGGTTACCTAAACCTTCATTAAAAAGTTGATCAAAATACATTTTCCATCGCTCTTTTATTTCTCCATCATTTACTAGTACCTTATTGCATTCATTTTTAGTACATTTTATTTGGATAAGATCTCTTGTGTTTCTTTTTTTCATTTTAGTTATTCTATAAATATCTCTTTTCCCTTCGGTTGTATCTAATTTTTAATATAATCATTCAAAATTTTCATTCATTGCTTTATTACTACTTTCTCTTTCTTGGTTTACTTGGTGGTGTAGGTCCCTTGTGGGCCGGCCGGAGGAGTTGAATATCTTACAAATTTAAAATAAAATCTCAAGCTATCTAGCAGGGATATTTATTAGTTTATCACAACAACTATAAAAAACATAAGCAAAAATGAAGAGGCTCAAAAGGTTTATTTAGTTACAACCTAGGTAGTTGTTAATCCAAGGCAAATGTAAGCTCACTGAAGAATATCTCCTTTTGTGGGTGGAGAAGCCTCTTACAAACTCTAGAAGCTCAGAACAAGACTAGGAATTGCAATATAGAAGTTGTGTACAAGTTATATTTACTTCCTAGCTTAAGAGGTCTTTATATAGCCTCTGAAAAATCTATCCCAAAGGTTGAGGGCACCTCCAAGGATAAAACTTTATCTCTGCATTCAAACAGCCGCTGACCGGCACGAGGGAGTCTTCCCTCAGGCGCGAGGGCGCCTTCAGCTTGCTGAAGGCGCCTTCCCTTTGCAAGAGGCGCGAGGGCGCCT
>JBAMIE010000103.1:2801462-2815021 GCA_037177295.1 Kaempferia parviflora
AATTAGAGATAAAATGAGAGTGAGATCATAAATATTTAGTTGGTAAGATATTTGATCATGTAATTAGAGATATTTGAGAGTGAGATATTTAGAAGGTGAGACTCGTAAATATTTGATTTAGGGATATTTAATTATGAGATTTGAGATATTTAAAAAATAGATATTTGATTGATAATGTAGATATAGAAATCATAAATATTGAAAACAAATATTCTGACTATTATAGATGCGCTTTAACAAAAATCAGGTCATTGATTTTTCCTAAAAAAATGTGTGCCTTCAGGTGCAAGGCAAACCCATGAATTGGAAACGTGAGAGGCAATACACCTCCAAATATCATTTGTTGTAGCATAGGGACACGTGCTCCTGTACCAGTCGCGGGTAAGTTCGATCCGCAGATTTTGTATTTAAAATTTAAAAATCGGATTATATTATTAAGTAGAAAAAAATTGCAAATTGTTTTTTTGAATGTCGACTTAATATGTTGCTTAATATCCGTAAGGTATAAGTTCTCGAATGAAAAATTTGTTCAGTTTGATTTTAAGATAAAATTTTACTGGTATAATCCTAAAAAAAATTTAAAAACTATATGATTCAGTCACTATCCGCGGTAGGATTGAACTTACCCTGGACCTTAGGGATAGGTATAATTCGGTTTAAATTGAAGAAACTGGTCAAACCGAATAAAATCGATTTTTTTAGTTCGGTTTTTTCGATTTAAATTTTTTAAATTGTGATTTTTCGGTTCGGTTTTCAGTTTTGACTCCGAAAAAGTCAAAACAATTGAACTGGCCGTATTATACTTAAAATATGATTTTTATGTATATTGAGTCATACAAGTGGAATGAGACATTAATCGTTTTGAATTTTCTTACTTATCACTTTATATTTTTTATTTATTGCTACGTGCTAACAAAATTTTAGTATTACTCTTTTTATATTTTAGTTTTCATTTTAATTTTAAATTCATAAATATCTTAATAAATTGATAGTTTTTATTTATCTCTAAACTAATATTTATAGTCGCACAAAAATTATATATAATGGACCGTAAAAATCGGACCGTATTATAAAAAAATCGGAACTTACTAAAATAAAATGGTTTGATTTTGGATTAAAAATTTCTAAAACCAAAATTGAAAAAACCGAACTATAACATATTAAAACGGGACTAAATCGGCCGATGTCCAACCCTACTAGGCCCGCTCATCATGGGGTAGCTCTATTTCAACCTTTCGTATAGGAACGAATCTTTAAAATGGGATTCAAATTTCGATCAATCACCAGAAAGACAGGTTGCAGTCTAATCTGTCTCGCGGCGCACCGGAACGATTCCTCATTTCCTCCTCAGCAAATCGACCGTCGATTCAGAAACCTCCAACTTGTACACAGCGCGCCTCCCCAGATCCCCAAACCCTTACCGTCTGATCTCCATCAGACGGCCTCCGTTTATCGGCGGACGTCATTAAAAGAAGGACGCCCATCCCACGAAGCAAACCCTAGCTTGCCTCCGCCGACGACCTGAAACGCTTGTAACTGCCGATAGAAGACTTGGCAGTGTGCCCTGTTTTGGGGGGCTTGATTTTGGGAGGGAAGTCAAAAAGTCGCTGCTCGTATCGCGATTCGTATAAAATCTCTGGGATATCGAGTGAAACTCTGAATCTGGTTGCCATGTCAACTTGAAAGGGCGATCCTGGTAGACGATGAAGGCGTTTCACGCCGGTTCAGATGATGGTAGTGATGGAACGGCGTACGAGGCCGGAGATCCATAGGGCTGCGCCGAGGAAGTTGTTCGGAGCAGCCGAGGCAGAGATCGGGTCTCGGGTGTTTCCCTTGCCGGCTCCGCCGGTTCGGTCCATGCCCTCAGTGGGGACCCGTCGATCGACGAGGGTGTTCGTTCCCAAAATATCCTCTGGGGTGGCGGATGCCAATGCCAGCGGACGCAGAGGCTCCAGGGTCCTCCGATCTGGGAAGCGGCTTGCGGTTAACAAGAGCACGGATGGGTGGAAGGAGGATTTTGGTGGCGGCGGAACGCCCTTGCTCCTTTGGGGCAAGGAGGAAGAGGGGGACAGGAACCGCCTTGGATTCTCCGCTGGTTGCGAGGAGCAGGAAGCACAGATGACTAATGGTGGTGTTGTTGAGAGTGTGTCACAGAAGTTAGATGATCCAGTGGTGAAACTTGAATCTTCGCATGCCAAAAAGTATGCAGTTGTTTATGAGCGTAAGAGGCAGAGGCAACTCTCAGATAGCGCGGCATCATCATCTTCGTCTGTGGCTGATGCGACTTCTTATATGAATAGAAGGTTTGGAATTGTGTATGTGCCTAAACGCCACAGGAAGAAACCAAAGGTGGCGCCTTTGCTCCAAACAATCGTTCAAAATGCAGCAATTTTTGGGTTGGATTTTGGGCTGGCGTCAAGGAAACCAGTGGTTTTGAGAAGGGGGTTGAAAATTTCAACGTTGGCAGAGAATTTTGCAAAGAAGGTTGGCATTAGAGAAAACAGCTTGTGCACTGGCATCACTGATCCTGTGGTGCTCTTGCTTATTGCTGAATCCTCTCATCCTAATTATTCACATTTGATTTCGAGACTCATCATCTGCATACTTAAATGGATGAGGGGAACTATTGCACCACTCGTGGAACTTGTTGCCTTCATATTCTCTGGGTCATTTGCTAGTATTTTCTCTGATCAAGGAGTACATATATTACCTCTCAGGGGGCAAAGTGATGTAAGTTCAAGCCTAAACTTTCACTTATTATTCTCATGTATTACACTCTTAAATGTTCTAATTGTTACTTTCTTCCCTTTCAGAATGCTGTCTTCACAACTCCCAGGTTTTTTGGTGGGCTTTGTAGGATATATGATATTAGACAGTCTATACCAATAATCTGGCTTGATTATTTGGCACTAGCCTCATTCTTTAGGAATTTGCATGTCAATATTCTTCTACGTTCCCTTTATTTGCCTCACTTCATTGTGAGATATTTAAAGTGCTCCCATCTTATCCCTTCTGTGGCTGCAGTTTGTAAAGGAAATGATTCTATTGCTCATGCGAAAGAAGATTCTTTGGGAATTGTATTCTCTGGGACTAGTGTTAAGCAGAGTCCTGAGAAAAATGTTAATCATGATGCTTATACATCGGGTTCACAAAATGCAATTACATTGTCAGGTTTCAGTAAGCATAGCAAGAAGAGAAGCTTCTCTAGGTATCTTAGAAGTCGGAACTTGGCTTTAATGAGAATGCAAGCTGGTCCACAGTTTTCAAGGCAGTCCAAGTTGAATGGCAATGGTGCTACCTTTGAAGGGAAACAGGAAGGCCTCCTGGCAGTTATGAAACCTGTCTCTATTGAAATACCTGATCATGGTGTTGAGGACTTGCTCAGTTTCATAGATGAGAGTGATGTCTCAACTCCACTCAGTGTTCCGAGACACAGGAAATCTGTCAAGAAGAGCCCCATGGAGCAGAATAAGGAACTGAAATATGCTTTAGCAGAGGTGAAGCAGAACATAGACTCTGTGCATTGCCGTGCAAATGTCCTAGTCACTGACGTTGACAGGTGTTGGAGAGAAGAAGGTTTTGAGGTCATGTTGGAGTTATTAGGCTCTCAGGAATGGGCCATAGCTGTTAAGTTTCAGGGTGAAGCAATGTATCTTCACAAATCTTTGGACATAAAGCCATGTGTTGTTAACCGGTTCACCCATGCTTATATGTGGGCTGGAGATTATAGGTGGAAGCTTGAATTTTTGGACAGGTGGGATTGGCTTGTATTCAAGGAATTGCAAATGGAGTGTTGTGAGCGCAACCTTCAAGAGTCTTCGTCTAGGATGATTCCAGTGCCTGTGTTTGAGGAAGTCTCTGGCTACGAGGAAGGTTCTGATGCAAATTTTTCACGACCTGACGTGTATATCAAAATTGAGGATGATGAAGTACAACGAGCTATATCGAGCAAAGTAGCTAGGTATGATATGGATTCTGGTGATGAGCAGTGGTTAGGCAAGCATAATTCAAGTATTCAACATGCAAATGTTGATCCAGATAATGACATCTCAGTAGATGAATTTGAGAAAATAATTTATGCAATGGAGAAGGATTCATACGGAAATGTGGATGATGTATTTGATAAAGAAAAGGCACTAAATCATTATCAGCATTTTGGAAAGAGAGAGATGTTGCTTTCTATTTATGATTATTGGACAAGAAAGAGAAGCAAAAAGCATGCTGCTTTGGTTAGAGAATTTCAGGTATTTTTCTATTCTTACTCTTTGGCATATCTTGTCTCTTTTGATAAGGTAAAATGATGTCAAAGAAATAGGATGGGATTGTTAGTCTTACCTGTCCCTGATCAAGATTTGAATTTATGATGTGGTAAACCTATTGGTCCGTGATGATCACACCAGTATGGTTTTGGTGTCTGCCGTGCTGATTTGTTGGGTTGACTGACACATGGTATCATGAGTTATTCTTTTGTTTTCTGTTACTTAATGATATCAAAATTCAAGTAGCAACAATAATATGAATCAAACAGTTAAACACGTCTAAATTGATCATAATTTTTTAAAAAAATGTTATTGACTGGCTAAATGTTGGTCTATTGTGGACCAGCCATCCTTCATCTTCATCCTACATGGGCCCGCTAGTAATATGAAGGCCAATCATCATATGCAATTACTTTAAAATTCTATGTTCAATCTTCTCTTTTTTTTATCAAGGTTTCTTAGGTAAGATCTTGTCACTCTCTTTAGCCAATATTTACTGGGTAATTCATAGGTCTCAAAATTGGTTGATACTGAATTGTTGTTCGACAAAGGCTGATCTGGTCTTTCGCTAAGTTTAAAGATAGCAGAGATTCAAAGAAATTAATTAGGAATGAGTTAACTCCACTAAAAACAAAGGTTAAATTGATTCAAAATTCGTCAAATCTTGAGTAAAAAAGAACAGAATAGTTTGAATCTTGATCAAACTAAATTGAATTTAACAAACTCAGACACATCTAACCGAATCTTTCTTGATTGTTTCTTGAAAATTAGTAAAGACATACAGAATAGTTAGATAGTCTGTAATGTTAGGACCCTTGCGATAAATGGTCAAAAAGCTAAAGGGTCAAGGGCAGGGGTGAATGACAATTCTTTCTGTAATTAGCATTTAAACACTTGCTAATAGCTTTGTGAGGTCAATTAAACAAAAGTATGCAGTAGAAATAAACAGACGAAAACAAACTCTAACACAATGGATATACATGGTTTGAAACCTATTTCATTGCTTATGACCCTTAAATGAATCATTCTTGAAAGCCCCCACTAACTTTTCTCCTTTTTGGACAACTTCCAAAGGTGGAGAAACTTCTTACAAACTCTTATAAGACAAATATAATGGAGCTTAAAAAGATAGGGAACAATAGAGCTTAATTGGACAAGAACTTAAGTTGTGAACCTTAGCACCAAATTATCTCTCAGGTCACTTTAAGTTTCAAACATATTCGACTGACCTTTGTTGTCTTGTTGTTGTATTGTTGATCAGTTGACTAAATTCCACTATTAGTTGACTGATGCATTATAGCCATTATGTCATCAGATTGTTGTGGTGCAGCTCTAGCAGATTAACGACTCTTTCTAGTTTTTCTTTTATTGCATTATTTGACTGGAAGTTGTCATCAGTCAAGATTGATCCCAGATAAGTTGATTGTCCAATTGATGCAGCCACAAGTAGAAACATTAGTTGATTTGCCAATTCAACCACTATCAATACCTTATCAGTCGATTAACTCCAGATTTAACCACAAACTAAAATATTTGTTTGCTTGCTAGCTGATTAACCTTTATTTTAATATTTAACTTTCTCATTTTTTATTTTAATATTTATATTCAAATTTCTTAAACCCAGAATAATTTGAAAAGCAATATAAATATAAAGAATTAAATAATAGTAACTAGTAAACTTTTAAATTAAATTGAATTTTAGTGATGCACTTCTCTTTCCTTTCTTCGATGGTGCACTCTCTCTATGTTAAAGCATTCTTATGCATCCATCCATGAAACATCCTTCAAGAGACAAGGTTCTTTAACTTCATTAATCGACTTATCATAAAATTCATATTGATAAGCAAATCAGATCAGATGGATCTTCTTTATCTTGTAGTATTTTTTTGTCTTAACTCTAGCTGAAAATAATCTTTTTACCAGTACAAAAGCATTTAGTCATCCCAAATGGTTTCATTTTAGAATTGATGTACATGAGCGTGGTCCAATTCCTTTCGCATCTTATAAAACAACATGTTAAGCTATCAACGCAAATAACAAATTTTCATAGCTCACAACATTCCTCTCCATAGCTCTCTCATCATAAAGATGTATAAAACAAACTAAATAAGAAACCATAAAATAATTTATTCTCACACCTATCTTTAAATAATTTGTTGTGCTTGTTTTTGTTTTTTGTTTTTGGCTTTTGTTGCTATCACCATATTTCATGTCAACTATCCCTTTGCTTCTCTTGCTTTTTTGGGTTCACCTGCTTTTGTTTGTCTCTATACTGTCTTGAGGATGCTAATTTAAACCTTTACATCAAGAAGAAAGTTTGAATCATAATGAAACTTCTAAAGTTTTGATATTATTAAACTAGTTATGTACTTGTACATCATGTAGCCGACCCACCTAATGGGATAAGGCTTGATTGTTGTTATTGTTGTATATACTTGTACATGAATCAGAAATATAATGATGCCATAAAAAAAATTATGAAGTAGCATTCAATTAAATTCATACCGAGGATTAAGACAATAAACCCATGCATGCAAGGGTCTATGAAGTTGTAAATCCCATCCAGTGTTAATAATCTTTCAGATCCTTTGATATTTACTCTCAATACTTCTAAATTTCTTTTTGCGATTTACTACTTATATCTATCCATTGCCATGAATATAGCCCACGACTAGCGTCATATCACCATCCATAAGACGAAACACTTTCACTAGTGGAGTCACACACAAACAAAACTCCATCTACTTCTAAAATTGTGAATCACACAATACAATGAATCTCTTGTACTTTCTTCCCTTCAAATCGATTGTGAAATAACTTGTAACCTGAGCTTCAGAAGCTAACATGAATCTGACTGTATATTTCTTCTCCAACATCATTTTCAGTGTCAAATATGTGATAACAAATATAAAGGCTGTAAGCCTCTTCAATTCACCTCTCTTAGTAAATAATCTACATAAATTGAGGACTAAAGTGTTATTATAAATAATGACTTGCTTCTCTAGGTCTTTTCTGTTACTATCATACAAAAAAGGAATTTTACCAATGTCAGCAAGAACTAAATCTGCCCAATGCATAACACTAGGTGATGAAAACAACTTTGTCCTTTTTGCTTTTAATAATTGTCTAGCTTCCACGTAGTTAGATGCATTCCATTAGAACTTGGACAAGATTTTCTCCACCTATTTCATTCACTTATGCTATCAAGTAACTCAAGCGTTTTCTTTTACATGGTTAATAGACTTTAGAAACACTGTGCCACTGGACTATTAACCATAAAATTGGTGAGAGAGTGTCCTCTACTACTAAATCATCCATCAGATATAGTATTGTACCCTGTCTTACTCCGCTCAATCAATTTTATACTTTTGAAGATAGGATTAAATATGTTACTCTTGCTTCATGATAAGTAGGTTGCTTCAAACCTTGATTATATTCTTGAACAAACTTCAACATTTATAGAAATAGAGGGCTGTTTATTAAATTTAACGACAAGACAGTACCATAAATGCATTTGCAAATATCCTGTCTTTTCTTTAAAATTTGTTTGATTGTTATTTGCTGTGCTTTTCCAACTTACCTTCAGCACAAAGAATCCATTTGTCCCATATTCTCTCTAGTTGTAGCAAAGTTGTAGCATTGTCTTATTCATCAAAGCAATCTTGAGAAGATCCTGCTCTTTCTCATGTCACACAAATTCTACAAAATCATGTCACACGAAGTATGCAAAATCTGTATGAACTTATTTTACATCCTTCAAAACCTTTGAACGAGCTCTACCTCTTGTCTTGTGCCAGCTAGATGATTTCTCATTCAAAAAAGACCACTGCAATATTCATTCCTACAACGATTACATTCCAATTGCATTCAGTTGCCTTCATCAACCGCAATGTTCCCATGTCACCTCAACCTTCTGCTTCTTCTTTCAAGCCATTCAACATCATAAACAATATATTAAAAATAGAGAAATGGTCAAATTAAAACCTTTTGGAGAAAGTCCGTTTCTAGTCGAAATCAAATATTTAATTACTTGTTAATTATTATCAATATTTGAATTCTTGAAAGAGCTGAAGAGGGATTCTCTGCCCACAGACATGGCTAGCGAGGAAATTGAGCCTTAATATGGTTTTCGACATAGTTCCTTGAAATCCATTGAATTACGATAAGGGGTTCTCCGAGATTTTAGGTTGATTGTTTTGAATTGCTTAGGATGTCACTTTGCCTCAGAATGTCCAAATCAGCTTCCAATGGCATAAACATGGTCAAATTATCTGTTAGGCAGATAGACACGAGTAATTGTGCATTTGTAGTCATTGAAATTAATCAAAATCAGAACATTTTGCGCTCCAAAATTGTATAGCATGGCCATGCACCCTTCTACATAACTTTGTTTTTGGGCAACTATTTTGTGTGCATTTTTTTTTTTTTTTTGTGTTTCTCGCCTTTATAGTTTTCAGCTGTGTTCTCTCACATTGCACTACGACAGTTTTGATGATTTCCAATGCTTATAATGGTCTCTTATTTTGAAATAATTGATCCCCACCCAAATGTTAGTTGCTGGAAGATATTTGTCTAAATTGCTAATTTCTGTTTTGATTATAAGAGAAATAATTGGATCATCACTATTTTACATAAGTTGCATGGGGAATTATTTGTTTGTGTTTTTTTAAAAGGGATTCTATTTCTGGATAGGTGGAACATGCTAAATTAGTAATATGGTTGGGAATGCAGTAAGCTTCTGTACTTTATAAAAAGTTTATTGCTTGGTTTTTTTCCTTCATTTTTCTGTTTTGGGTAAGATTGTATTTTTTTTTTTTTGCTATTTACCAGTGCATACTGCTTCAAGGTCATGATTTTGAGGCTTAGCTATTATCTAAAATCTCATGTTCCCTGCATTTTGTACAGGGTCAACCTTTAAGGCCAGCACAGTTTATACATAAGCCTGTTCTCCGCAAAAAGAGATCACTCAAGAGGAAACGGAGTCAGATAATAAAAACAAAGTCAGAGGTTCTAGAACAAGGTTCTTTTTTTATTTTTTATTTTTGCATATTACTACTTTGTTTTGCTCTTTGATAGGTTTAGTGATGTTGAATATGGAGATAGTAGACTCTGGATTCTAGCTTAATGTCTATGAGGATTATAACTCTAGTTATGGATCTCTTGCTATATTTTTTTTTGGTAATCCAGGTCTTATGATTGTGGATCTATTGCTATTGCTACTGCTACTGCTGAATGTGGTGTTAGTTTTATTTGGTGCTTATTTCTCACAATTAGTGATTAGTGTGATTAGTAGGATTTTGTGAAATGCACAAACACATTGTTGCTGCTGCTGTTGCTACTTTCACCATAAATCGTTTTTGTTGTATAACAGAAAATTTGAAAATTTTGAGAAAGCTGGACCCTATATATTTCTATAAATTAACCTTACAACCACAACTCTTCCCTAGGCCATGTGTTATCAGGTGGCTCACAACCCTTTTGAAACTTGCCCTTCAAGGGTTAAGTTTGATGCTTCAACTCCTCACTTTCTTATTATACGTGCAAACCTCACAATGCTAATATTTTTAGTTATAGATACAGACTCTTTTGTTATGGCAAAAGGATGTAGTTGCATTTGAAATTTTGAAGCCGGCTTAATTCTTTTATGCTTTAAATAAATGACTAGTACATTATCTAATGGTTGCAGCGCATGATGGGGCTTTGAGGAGAGTTCATGAAGCAGAAAATGCTGCAAAAAGGGCTTCAGAGTTTGCTATCCAACTGCGAAGTAGAGCTCAAATCCTGATGTCGAATGCTGAGCTTGCAATGTACAAATCAGTTATGACTCTAAGAATTGCAGACTTCATCGAAGCTACTTCAGAAACAAAAGATCCTGCTTCAGTGATTTTGGACTGAGTTGAAGAATTCAAGCTCAGATTATCTAAAATTTGCTGTTTTGTCAGTGACTCTTGGTTCAGGGGTCATCCTTGATTTCCAGAAATTGTTTGGTGGCGCCTAAAACAGTCAATTTCTTTGATATCCCTTTTTTGGTTTTAGGTGCGCTGCTCGATGATTCACTGGTTGTATGTGATTGGTGGGTTACTCCTGAAGCCATTTTTGCAACCGGTTCTCCCAGAATTTAGGCGTCCGGTCAAACTATAAATTCATGTATAAAAACAGCTGGTAGACTGTAAATGTTATCAGTATCACACTGTACATATCTTGTCGTTCTCAGAGGGCTTGATCAAAGTCTGAAGGCGGGCATGTCCACTTGAAAAAAAAAGACGGAGACAAGTGCTCACTATGTTGCGCTTATGTCTTTCCTAATGCTTACTTTTTATCAAATTCAGTTAAACTTTGAAGAACGTAGTTCGTGGGCAAAATTAATGCAATGTAGTTGTGCCCTGGATGAAAGTGAAAATACCAAATCTATCCCACAGGTATTCTAAAGAATAGCTTTTACGCCATTAATCACAATGAAGCACATGCATAGAAGCTGGTGGTTCTGGTTCATACTGAGGTATGGAAGTTGCCTAGGAAACTCTTACCATGCCATTTGTGGGATTAGAAGTTACTGGCTGTTGATTGAAAATTGTTAGAGCTTTGTTATGTGCAGATGAGTTGATTCTGCACGGGCATTATACAATTTTGTATTCAATTTGTCTATTACTTTTTAGAGTCTATGATTTGTGTCTAATGCTCTTTATATACTATAATTTATCTTCCTGTTCCATGTATAGAAGATCCATTGATCTTTTTGAAAAAATTGAAGTATTTTTGTTGTTGAAGGACACACGTTAACTCGGCGTACCCATATTGCATGGAAAGAAGGGTTTCATGCTTGAGCTCAGGTCTCATGGATCGATCGGAAGCGTCAATTCCCTTTCTTTGAATTATCATTGTCGAAAATTGAAACTTTTTTTGGCAGCTTTAAATGTGGGATGGTCATGTTTAATGTCATTTGCAAAATATCAATCCAACTCTGGTATTATCAATGATTAATGAGCTTTTAGAGGTTAATTCTATAGTTGGGATTGATTATCAGAGACTGATGATTTGGGTTTACGCCATCATGTGTCTAATATTTATGTACCTGTATTTACCTCCTATCATATCCGTAGGACCGATACTAAGAAGTTAGCATATCTATATTTTTTAGAGGTTAATTCTCAAAGTAGATTATTATTGGGTTGCTTGTTAAACCAACATTTCAAAAATCAAAACTTGAGTTTGTTTAACATTAATCATTATCATAAACTCTGATACTAAATACTAAGTTTAGGATTCACCAAGTTTAAGATACGAACCCATTCACCAAGTTTATATATTGCACCAACAATCTCCTTAAATTCTAAAACTTTTAATGTTTTTAAACAACAATTAGGGTTTAATTTCGATGCACTGAGCTTGATATGATGGTAAAAGAAAGGGTGTATTTCTCAAATAATCATGGCTTAATTTTCATGCAGGGTATATCTACGACCATTGACATTAGCCACCGTACTTTTTAGATTTACTTGATGAATAAATTGTAGAGCCGGACTATTTACCTAAAAAGTCGAATTGTAAGATACCTTATGTGTGTATATAATCTTAAATTTTCTTAGATTGAAATGTTAAATATAGATAAAATAAATTCTTATTATCATATATCCATCAAAATTATCATTCTATTATCTCACTTGTTTCTTCAATACATAAAACAAATTTATCGGTAGTGATACGAGTTTGAGGGTTTATCTAATCTAGTGTGATGCCCAACTGATATCAATTGTTGCATCTTTCTTACTACAAAATGCAAGATGCAATTAAATAATTATGACTTGTAAATAAATGTGATGCATTCAAATAATATACAAATTATGAATAGATAATCTTAAATAATATGTCACATGTTATGATATAAATTTAACTAAATTGATATAATCATAATTTAGGAGGTGTATGGTTTATATTTAACAATGGAAATGATAATGAATTTGACTAAGGAAGGGGAGAATGAGTTTAGCGATAATCCAGGGGGTATGAACTATGAAATTAAAGGTATGAAACCTATATTTTGATTCCAATTCCCGTCTACCAAGTATCAAGAATGAAAATGAAATAGATTTCATTCCTATTTAACTTCCTAAACTCACCTACCAATACCCCTAATCATACTTGAAAACACACATCAATTCCTAATTATACAAGGTTTCATGAATCAAAAGAATTTAAAACATGTTTTTCTCTGTGCATGTGATTTTGCTAATGCCCAAACAAATAAAATACAAATTAATCCATCTTCGAAACACACCCTAAAATTTACTAAAATAGGAATTTGACACCTATTGAAGTCTAGTGTTAATCACATCTAATTTGATTGACTAAAAACATGTTGGATATCCATTTGCTAAGTATTTAAATGAAAACTTAAAATATTTTAAATTTATTTTCTAGGAATTTCATTAAGGCTAAGTATTCTAGGGTGTCAACTAGTTAAGGTTAGCTTAAATACTCTTCCAAATTAGTTAACATATCCTAAACACATTTTACATGGTGGAATTACATTCTTTAAGATCCAACAATTATTGGTCTCTAATCTCTCTTGACACCATTTTAAGGATTCTTTTAGTCCTCTTTAGGATGCTAGACTTGGTGGTCACCACTACAAAACATACCTCTTTCGCGATGAATTATAAAAAAAATTCATCACAAAAACTTTTGTAGCGAAATATTATTCATCGCGAATAAGTCATCGCAAAATTCTGTGATGAATTTATATAACTTCATCATAAATTTGGCAACAATTTTTTTTTTTTGTCATCAAATTCATTGTAATTTTGTGATGAAAAAAATTCTTCGCAAAATGTTCAAACACAATTCTACGATGAAAAATCATTTTTGTCGCAAATTTACGACACACGTATATTTATCGTAAATCTACGATGAACTCATTTAGGTTGTAGATCTGTGATGAATTTGTTTCCATTGTAGATTTGTGATGAATTCATTTTCATCCCAGATCTACAACTAATCTATTTCCGTCATAAATTTGAAATGAAAACGATTTTTTATCACAGATTTATGATAAGAATTGTATTTACGATAATTTTGTGACAAAAATTTTTCGTCGCAAAATTTGTCACAAAATTCAATTTCTCTTCACCTTCCCATTTCTGCATTCATCATGTATACACATATCAAACCTGTATACAATATAATCTCAAATCAAACAATACACATAACAACAACCAAGTAACAACACAAAAGATCCAAATAACCAAGCTCAACAACACAAAACCATATCACATCGGCACTAATAACCAAGTTCAACAAGAT
>JBAMIE010000103.1:2827461-2856186 GCA_037177295.1 Kaempferia parviflora
AAACTTTTCTTTTCCTCTTTTCTCTTTTAAAAAGAAAAATTACCAAACTTTTCTTTTCTTTTATTTCTTTTCAAAAAAGAAAAATTACTAATCTTTGTAGAATGAGAAATATTGTATAAATCTGTTGTACTATACCAAAAAAGTCTTTCACTTTTCCACATGAATTTGCAATGTCACAAAGTGTTAAATTCAAACAATGACAACCACATGGAGTGTATAGTGCTCTAGGATTTATATCCAACAGTTTTTTTTGTACACCTTGGTGCCTCCCTTTCATATTTGCCCCATTGTCATATCCCTGCCCTCTCACATTATCAATATCAAGATCAAAACTTTTCAACAACTTTTGTAGTTTTTCAAATAACCCTTGTCCTGTTGTATCTTCCACTTTTAAAAATCCCAAAATGTATTCTTCTACTTTCATTGGGCTTGTAGAAACATTAACACATCTTATAATCAAAGTCATTTGCTCTTGGTTACTAACATCAGGAGTGCAATCAAGTATTACAGAAAAGAACTTAGCTTTTTTAATGTTTTCAAGAATAGAACTCTTGATTTGAGAAGCTAACAAACATATCAATTCATTCTGAATTTTGTGGCTAAGATAATGATGATGTGTCTTTCTTTCAATATGCTCCTTCATCACTGAGTCCCACTCAGCAATCATCTCAACAGCAGCCATAAAATTTCCATTGTTATCATCATAAAGCTTCTCATTACTACCACGAAATGCTATATTTTGTTTAGCCAAAAATTTCACAAGTGAAATTAATCGGTGTAATACCTTCCTCCAATGCTCTTTTGCCTTCTTGATTTGATCTTGAATAGCATGATCAATTGTTGTACCCTTCATTAACCTGATATGCAACTCAGACCAGCTAGCATAATAATTGATATACTCAATACTTGTCTCATGTTCTTTAAGTCTGCTACTAAGATACCCCCAATCACAGTATCCCTCATTTGCTAGTTGACTTGGTTGAGGCCCCCTTTTAAACAACTTGCAACAAAAACAAAATGCTTTATCAAGTGCTTTTGAATAGACCAACCAATCTCTATGGTGTTTTTGACCATTTGGCAAAATCCGAGTATAGAAATTCGAAGAGAATAGTCTATTTGATCTATCTTTGGGACCTTTCCCTGTTAATACATCTCTTACGAGACCCTTTTCCACTGATTGATCCTTCCACTTGGAATCTAAATTCTCCCAATTTTTAGGATAAAAAATGTCAAGTGGAATCAATGAACTTGGTTCTTCATTCACTACATTAATAGCATCATCATCACTTTCAGAATAATTATTTTCAAAGTCTAAGTCATCACCACTTTCATTACCTTCAATCTCATTCACATCTCCTTCTATATCATTTTCAATGGCTAAGCCTTCATGTAATTCATTAAAATTGTTTTCTTGTTCTTCTTCATTAACCAAATCTTCAAGTGATGAATATTTTGATTCTTTGACAACAAATCTGTCGATTGCCCCTCTTGTCGATCGCCCCTCTTTGAGACTCAATAAATTCTTCAACTCTTTTTCTTTTTTTCCGCTTATCATGTCCTGATAGATACTTCCTAGTATCAGACATTCTAATTTTCTACAAAAAAAAAAATAATAATAAACAAATCAAGTTCTTGAACAACCACTTATTATAGACATTAGACAAGCACTTATTATAAAATGATTATTTTGCTTTAATGATGTTGAACTAGAATTAAAACAACTTTTCAGAATCCTCTAAAATTTCCAAACTTTGCATTTCACTTCAAAAAATAATACATTAAATTTCCAAACTCATATTATTCAATTTTTTGTTATTTCAACCAAAACATTTATCTTATTTATTCACTTACAATTCTCATGAGGGTTTGAGTTCTCTTTTAGGGAACTATCCTAAGTTCTCATGAGGATTTGGGTTATTCAAAAGTGCATAGTAAAGGATGATAAAATGTTATTAACTCAATTTCCTATGAAAATATACAACATCTAGAAAAAGAAAATGATTATTGTACCATTACATCTAACTAACTACAGTGAATGCCAATGAATGCAGAATGACAAGGATACAAAAAATGTCATTGAACTACAATCTCAAAGTGGAGCAACAATCGAGTTTCATTAACCATGACATTTTTTTTTGGATTTAATGGTAAGTTATCCTTTTTATTGCAGCCTTAAACTTTTACCATGAGGTTTGCACATCTATAGGGTGTCAAACAGTGAGGCATCATGATGGCTTGCTAGTTGCTATGAATGAATTTTCTCAAGTACGGTAAAGTATATGGTCAAAATGAATTCCACCAAAATGTTGGATAATTGGATTACTAACCATACTGTATTGCTGTGTCTGTGTTGTATATCTTACAATACCAAATATTCATGGATATTCATAATTTCATATATATTCTATCCATATCCTTTTTCCCTGTAATGGCACAATGACAATGCCTACCCTTTAATTACCCACCATAATTCCTATTTCCTAGAAATCCAAAAACCACATATTTCAGAGGGAAAAAAATACCTTAATTTGAATATGAAATCAGTAATCAATGGAAAGCATAATCCAACCAAACATATTTAAGCAACACAATAGAGGCATAAGTAGAAATCGAAACCTGATACGCCAACTTGAATACTCGATGCTGCAAGAATGTCCACGAAGGCCAGAGGTGACTATGAATCTATGATGATAAGATGATTGATGACGCTTGAGATCACTAGGGTTCGGGTTCGCGACTTCGCTTGATCGGCGCTGTCTGCACCCAATAAAACCTATCGACTATAGCTTTCGGCGGAGGAAAAAAAATTAGGTTTAGAAAGTTGGGGAAATAGAAGACGGCGGAAGAAAAATGTTTCTGTGCTTTTTTATAAACTTTTTTTAAAAAGTATATAATATTTTATAATTTATAACTAAGTCCTTTTAATTAAAATATGGAGATTGTTCGGATAACATCACTATCAAAAATATCAAAAAAATTTCTTTAAAATAAAAATATGGGGCCCACCAGAAAATGGGGCCCTGTGCATTGGCACCACATGGACCACCTTAAGGCCGGCTCTGATGCTCACCTCTTGTGTCCGACTGAGTTTGCAGGGTGTCAAAAATGATCCAAGTGACCAGAAGTGCACTCAGTCATGAACATAATCGGACATGAGAGGTGAACAACATAACATATCTCAATATATATATATTTTTTCTATTGTCTTTATAGAAGCTGGATGTGAGTCTAATGAATGCTTTAGGAGTTAAATTTTCTATCGGTATTTCTATTAATACTACGTGTATATTTCTAGTGGCTATAGTAGTGTCCGATCTATGCTAGCCATTCAATTTTTGGCGCCTTATTATCCCTCTTTTAACCTTTCACTAGCATGAATATCTAGTAAAACTCATCTATATACCCATTCAAACTAGTCCATTTATTGATTGTTATATTTTTATAAAATATATAAAAAAAAGACACTAAGGATATAATTAATGATTTGAACAATATAAAAAATTAAATTATAATTATTATTTTTAAACATTACAAGTTGCAACACAAATGCATTTGCATGGATGGATATGAAAGAGCCCAAGTGACAAGGCAACGTATACACAAGGCCAGTTATGTATATCCTAATTATCAGGTCATTTGAGATGTTGATGTTTAATTATTATTTTTTAAAAAGATTTGTGAAATCTTAATGCTTATTAGCTGTCTCAAGGATTTAATTAACTTCCTCATTAGGAAGTTAAGTGGATAACAAATTTTCCACAAATTCATAAACAAAATCTTCAGGTGTAAATAATTTGAATTGGTCATTCTTCCAATCCATTATTAACTAATGACGCAAAATGTGACACGCTAAGTGCCTCTTATTGCCAGCCTCACGGTGAGATGAAGGGATGTAAATTAGAAACTGAGCGACCCCCTAAGTAGAAGAGTTATTTGCTACAACTACGACTCAAATCCTTGCTTATTAATGCAAGTCTCAGATACATCCTAAGAACTAATTAATTTATTAACTAATGAAACAGAGTAAGATTGAGAGCCTTTTATTCATTCATTTTGAAGTCTCCTGTTGAACCTTCTAATGAACTCTTCCACTCTCTCATTGAGCTCCTCGATCGACATGCTCGAGTACTCATCAGCCTCAGTATCTTCCTCCTCTTCACGGACTTCATACTCTATTTTCTTCTCGGTCACCGACCGACGCAATGACATTGTTTGCCAGTCAACCATCGACGTTTCAAACTTGGTGCTAGCACTTTTGTTAAGAGGTGTTGGCCTTTTGTGATCATCAATCTTCGTCGGAGGTGCACCTTTGGCTACACTACTATGCTCGATGAGCTCGTCATTCTCTTGTTTGTCATTGCAATCCACTATCTTCATCATCGAAGGCTTTGAAGAAAAGGGAAGACTCAATTCAACTTGCCTCGTGCGACTATGCTTGATGAACTCATCATAGATATCACACACATGGTTTGACGAGAAGGTGCAAGAGTCCACGGCGATGATGAGGATGATGGAGTTGGAGACGAGGAACCAGAAGGCGGAGTCTTGGAGGAGGGAGGAGAGGCGGACGGGGAAGAGGGCGACATAGAGGAGAGGGAGGGAGATCATGAGGACGGTGATAGATAGCTTTTTCGCCTCGTCGGGGAGTAGTGCTCTTGGCTTTGGCTTGCTAAGGGAGTACTCCATAGCACCACCTCCTTGTGCAAACTGAGGGGGTTTGGTTGGGAGAGGAAGGGAGGTTGTATTTATAATGATTTTGGTGGGAGTTCAAGAGCAAAAGAAGTGATAGGGAGAGATTAAGTTGTCCTTATCTTTAAGGGGGGACCAAAATTGGCTGAATATTTGCATTTGACTTGAGGAGAAGGGAAGTGGCTAAATGAAATTTTAGAGGTCGTTCTCTAAATGTGTTTTTAAAAGGATGTACTCTAAATTTACCTAATAGGCGAAGCAGGAGAGAAGATTGCCCAACTTCAAAATTAATTGAATGAAACTTTAGAGAAGAACACACACTAAGCCATAAAATGGCGATCCCTTGTAAACCTTAAAATTGTGTTCCCCATACAAAACTTGCTCTCATGCCATGCCCATAAATCCTACAATGCATTGTTACAATAACTAACATGTTTCACACAGCGAACCAAACGTATGGAAAGAATACATAATATAGGAAACACATTGAATAATAATTCAAAACCACGGGAAGACGATGTTGGCACGTACACTCATCTATTGAACGGCTACATATACAAAGGTGTCGCCTAGAATGAACTGAAATAATATTTTGTGAGTTTTTATCTAGGCAAACCAACGGTAGGACGTCAGCGATTCGTATTTCGTGGCTCTTGCACTTTGGACCATAACAGATCTATTTTCAATGGTCCAGAGATAGAGAAGAGTGATTCTTTTGAGTCTGGGGCTCACACTGTTGAGTAGAGTTGGTCAACGTGTTGAAGATATGTAGTGTTACATCCAAGCAAGGGAACCTCGATCATTTGATGCTTGAGGTCGGCCCCTGGTTGGCGTTGGAGGTCGGTTTGCATTGAGTTCCTGCAACATCAAATAAAGAGAGGATCAGAAGAGAGTCCAGACACTTGCACACTAGAATGGAAGAAGAGGTGTGAAATATTATACATGCATCCATGTATCTTCTGTGTGATTCTCCGGCAATGTTTCAGGAGAATGAATGGCAGGAGGTAGAGGATGAATAAGTTTGGGGACAACAACAAGATCTCTTCCTAGAACTAAAATCGCTCCTGCATTATTTGCAGTACCTGTGCATCAATTAGAGAGAATTTGAGTACAGAAGGGAAGGGGAAAGACTGGCATTAGAACTAAGCTAAGCATTTCCAACACTTTCTTACCACAATAATTGGTCGCAGAGAAAAGAGTAATCAAATGCCCTTGAGCAAAACGCTCGAAACCATCCATCACACACTCATGGGCTCGTATTATCAACTGGAGGTCATTGTTATTGCAGAACTCCAAGACACGATCAGGCTGCAGTCATGAGATGTACCAGACATCAACAGAGGGAAAAAGGCAAAAGATCACAACTAGTTCAAAACAAAACACTTACTCCAAAAGTAACAAGGCCCGGACCCCTAGCATTTGGTCTCAGCCCTTCAACGCTATCGTTTTCTGTTGGATCGGACCTAAAAGGCCAGGAAAATAACCAATTCAATATTTACATCTTGAAAGAAGGTATAATAGCATTTGAAATACAAACCACAAAAGGTCCATGAGAACAACTGAGCCTGCTTCCATAGCTATTGGACGTTGAAGATTCTCGATCTGTTCCAGATGATTTATCGACCGACCTATGCCACCATGCATGCAGATAATTTTCTTCTCAATCAATGCAGCTAAGGGTAACCAATTAAAAAGTCGGTTAAAGCGATGCCACGCCCAGATGCCATCCCTCTCTCCCTATTCCAGATAATGAGATTGGTGAAATTGATTAAAGAAACAAAATCAACAAATAAACAATTTACCATTCTTTCAATGCACTCAATCCTAAAGCCAAATAGAGCATTGATATCAGCAGCCTCGTGGTTTCCACGAATTAAATGCACGTTATGAGGATACTCAACCTTTAAAAGCCAAATAACACACATAAGAATGATTTATCTTTATCAGGCATTATTTCATTAATGGGGGAAAAAAATCTAGTAATACATGAATCTGTTCGTCTGAACAATACCTTCAATGCAAGAAGAAGAGCAATAGTCTCCAAACTATGCTGGCCACGATCAACGTAATCTCCCAAGAACAGATAATCAATGTAGCTGAAGGTCAAAACCATAATTAGCATTGCATGTGAATTTCTATGTATCAAATCACAAGTCATGCACCTAACCAAGCTACTCACGCTATGTCTCCCGCTGTTGAAGGAGCACCATACTCATCAAACAATCTCATTAGATCCCCAAACTGACCATGTAGATCACCAAAGATCTTGACAGGAGCTTTAATCTGCAGAACACTTGGTTCACTAGTAAATATTCTCTCAGCGCTATCACAGAGATCTGCAATTTCATTGCAATCTAGGAAGAACTGCCTCTGCACAGGGGGCTTCCAACCGCGAGGTTTCAGAAGATGTGCTAGAACCTGGACAGGCAGTAATTTACATGGGAAAAAAACGAGGTGAAATCATTCCGAGAAATTCATGTAGTTGAATGATAGATGATGTGCACGTGAAAACAATCCAGAAGTAAGCTCTTCAATTTCTATTACAAGCCAACACAGTTACCATAGCTTTCTCTTTAGCACTACGGAAATTTACCTTTTTGGGTACAGTATTTATAGACATTTGCCTATCTAATAATTTCCTTGCTGCACTTGCATTTTCAGGCGTACCGTAACTGACTCTCCTGCCTTCGTTTTCAAATTGATCAATTGAAAGTTGCCTAACCATTCCGCCCAAAGCACCTCCTGTCTCTGCAGCCACAACAACCTGTACAATTTACACGATTGAGTTTCAAGTTCCATAGTTATTTTTTGTAAACTACTAAGTTGGAATAGAGTGATGAACTTCTGAAGTTCTTGTGTTTTATCAGTTGCAACAAATTACACAAATTCAAACACAAACAATATTTCTCTTTGTGTGCATGCTGGGCTAGAAGAGATAAAGAATAAAGTTTGTAAATGTTGATTAGTTGTAAATATGACAAAGACGATATCAAAAATCCATGTTGGCATTACTATACTAACCGCCCTATGATGAAGTCGAACTCCAGTTGGTGGGGTATTAATTTCCAGGGAAGGATCAGCCCCTTTAACCATAATTGAGATTGATTTCCCACTTGGTGTGGCTTCTGAACCACGATCTCTATCAGGTGATTGATCAACTTCACCGTTAACTTGTCTAGCCTTAACAGCTGCAAAAGTGGCACTAATTGCCTCAGCCTCTGCTGCTGAGGCTTCAACTAAATAGTCTACTCCTTTGCTTGGTCTCCTGCAACAACATGAGTCCCAATTAATCCATTGCCGCAAATCTAAGGAATTATAAACTCCTTTTGACTACAGCAAACTAGAAATGTGCAGATAAAGCAAGGAAATTAGGTTAAAATAGTAGAAAGTGAATACAGTAACATACCTTTGCAGCATGGCATTTTCAGTGCTTATGTCAGTGTACATATCACCATTGATAGGAGGAGCAACAGGGCTTCCCATTACAATTGCACCATTAGAAATTGTTTCAGAATTATCATGGATTGATCTTTCATCAGAATAAGTGTATCTTCCAGTTCCAGGTAATCTTCCTATAGGTGCATTTGCAGCAGCTGCTGCAGCAGCATGGGAAGCAGCACTGGTTGTTTCGGCAGCAGCTAGATCTTCAGCTGCAAGTAAATCATCAAGAAGCACACCTACAAAAAAAACATGAAACACATATGTAGTGTACTAGTGTTTATCCCAAATCTTGACAGAACTAAAACAGTTAATACCCTCTGTCAAAATGTAATCCAAGAGCAACAAACTCATGTCTATATGCTACATAGATGAATAAAAAAGAATAATAGTTAATTATGCTTCTGGGCAAGTGCTTAGTTAAATATTAAACTTATCCAACCCCACAAAAAAATGCAATTCCAGACTATAGTCTGGCTAGAGCTATTCTTAGAAAATGGTGATATTATTAGTAAAAAGAGTTGTCCTCAAACAACGAATACAGTGTTGGTAGTTAAAATAATAACATATAGAAAAGTTAATGTTAAAATGAGAATGTTGAGATAGATATGTAAAAAAGAGAGAACTAGGAAAGAAAAAAACGATATTAAATAGCAATTAGGTGTAAGCTAGCTTGCAACAAATAAAATGAAATAAAAAGTTGAACTAAAACAATTACGACATTCTAAGTCTGAGCTAAGCCGTATCTGAGATGATTAGAATAGAAATAATGAGCCATACATCCCAATTAATGGGGGATCAACTGTGGTGTTCTTAATTCCACCATTAAACTATATTTTAAGGTCACTAATAACTTTTTAACACGTGAGGAAAAGTTAGATTTTAAAAAATATTATAATTAAAGAGAACTAAATGACGGATACTACGAAAGATGATAATAATCTTTCCATAGAACTCAATGGCATACGATCCGTGTAACTTACTACAAGCATTGAGACAACTTGTTGTTTTTGTTGTAGATGTGGTGATACAACAACAACAACAATCAAGTCTTATCCTACTAGGTGGGGTCAGCTATATGGATCCTTTTACGTTATTGAGCTCTATCTCCTACTATATATCATCTATACTTAAATAAAGTTTATCTTATTTTATTATTGCTGACCAAGTATTTTTTAGTCTGTCTCTCTTCCTCGTTTGATATGCGTGTTTGTCGTAGTTTCACATCGCCACGACAAATATGCGTTTGATAGGCGTGTTGTAGATGTGGTGATACACGACAAATACTAAAAGTGATGTATGTAGCGATTGGAGCTTCTCAATTTGACATCCACCACCTAGGGTGAAGTAGAAATGAGATACTCTAAACATG
Organism: Kaempferia parviflora; assembly: GCA_037177295.1. Taxonomy (NCBI): domain Eukaryota; kingdom Viridiplantae; phylum Streptophyta; class Magnoliopsida; order Zingiberales; family Zingiberaceae; genus Kaempferia; species Kaempferia parviflora. The sequence goes on from JBAMIE010000103.1 coordinate 2,836,961, forward strand.
CAAGGACTTAGAACTAGAGAATAATGTTATTCATTAGACGACTTGATGGGTCATTGTAGACGAAATTCAATGGGAGGTAAATATTGCAGTAACGTAGCATAAGACGTTACGAATTTTAGGTATCGAAGTAAGGACCTAGTCACATACTCTGAAATTGGTGCACAAGCAATTTTTTCCTGTGATGTAGTTAAAACTGCAACTTGGTCCTTATGATTGTATGGCCTCCACAACCCAGATCAGCTAGGTCAAATGGGAATGCAACATTTCTTTCCTGTACATGTACTTAAAATAGCAACTTGGTCCTTTTGACTGTATGACCTCCACAACCCAGATAAGGTCAAGTGAGAATGCACAATCAATCAGAAAGGTTATGCTCAGGAAGAATTCCTATCCAAGTTGCGGATACATGAGATGCGTCCAGTTGAACTGAGCCATCTGACAATCAAATGGCCACATAAAACCTGAATCTAAGCCCTAAATGAGCAAATCTCCTACATAGCGTTGTAAGCCCTGTCATCCAAACAGCATTAAAACAATTCTGCTAACTGAAAATCTTCCGGAAATTTTGAAACCTTTGGGGGTATCAGGCACAATAGCCAAAGTTTTCTATGGTGGTTTGTGCAAACTACCCTATTTATCTAATTAAAATGATCTCGGGTACTCGCAACTCTGTCTGTGCTCTGCACTACACTAATGAAAGATTTTAACAAGCAAATACAGGATGATATCTGGAATATGGCTACATCTCATAAAGAATTAGCAACTCTAATCATAAGCATTCAAGATATTGAGCTTATGTGATATTCTACTACTGATTCATTAATTTTACTTGAAACTGCAAAACATCATATATGTGAGTCATTTCTATTAAACCCAACAATACATGAACAACCAAAAACTGAATACAATATCCATAAGCAATCACAAAGTTATCTCCAACCAAGAAATTCCCAATAATATATGAAGTTAAACACCAAAATGAGGAAAAGAACAACAACCGTGGATTCAAAATAAAATAAAACTTTGAAATTCTAAAGTTGACACTTATACATATTCTTTCATGTTTCAAAAGGATGACAATGGCATAGAGGGGCAAATTTTGTTAGGAAAGGATTAAGATTTACCAAAGTTAATATACCATTAATTCCTACCTCCACGTAATCCTCCATAAATAAAGATAAAGTCACCAACTGCAGCAGCCGCATGCCTACAGCGCCTTGCTAATTCAACAATGGCATCACCACCAGCTGCATCTGCACTATATTTACCTGTTCTGGGACTTGTGACGATAGACTTTGTATCACACCAAACTCCAGCAGCAGTATCCAATACTAATCCATAGAAAGAACAAAGTAGCAATTAAATTGTCGATTTGCATGACGGAAGATCCAAAAATCAAATTCTTGGTGGAGACGTTTGAGAAATTATTGCCATTCTCAAGGAAAAAAGACATAACACGGATGCATGGAGAGGACAATGGCAAAATTTGAACAACCCATATGCATATGGAAACCGTACATGAGATTGTATAACTGTATACATGACATGGATCAAACAGAATAACATGTTTATCACATGTTCATTAAATTTGTCGATCACATTGTCTCAACTTGTAACAAACTATTTGAAATGTAATTATGAAGACAAGATAAGTTTGACTCATACAATCACTGTCAATTATACAGATTAAGAAGTACATCAATAGAATTTTCTTTCACAAAATATAACAAAATGGAAAGTCTATCATATCATGTCATCTGCATGGTAGATGAGACACATTTGTGTTTCATATCTCAGATAACTAATTGCCTTATTCCTATCAAGCATAGCATATTTCAGTTAGCAAATAATACCACATGATTATGATGATAAACATGAATTGTCAACCTAACATGAGGTGGGTGAATTGATGAGCAACAACATTAAAGTAAGCAGAGGAAAGAGATGTGACTATATCCTCCTGCAACAAATTGAAACAAAATGACTAAGCAAGCATGCATACTAGATAGGAACCATAGGACCTGGATATTCGATATGCTCGCTAAAAAAACACAAGCCAACAGAAATTACTAGGTTCTGGTAGGCATAATCGTGTTTGACCATAAACAGGTCAATAGTCCCTTCTAACTTATTAAGTTTGCAATATCCAAAGAACCCACATAAGGAACTTCACCAAAAGTTTTAACAATTAGTACAAGTAGACTAACCAGCAATACTTGAAGAGTCATCTACCATACGTCCGCCACCAAGAGCCCCGCCAGATACATGAAGTCTTGCATTGACAAAAACCTAAAAGAATGCTTCTTAAATTAAATTGCTTAGACATGCATACACAATAGTGCAGAGAAGCATATTAAAACAAGAAAGGTACAGCTGCATGTTGATATCTTGGCGATGGAGAAATTCCAGGTGCTATAGCCCACTCCCAGCGACCATCCCGATGTTTTGCAAGACCATATGCACTCGACAAAGGCTACAAAATTAGCACCAGAACTTGCTAATCAGCTGACCAAGTAACCAATTTATCAGTATACAGTAACAATTATAAAGATTTAAAGTTGTAAGCTTATTGGTAAAGCAATGCTATACTGCCAAATTAACCATCTTATCATCCAAGGGAATGGAAAACCATAAAAGTTTCACAAGACCAGAAGTATTAGAGAAATGTGATTATAATATTTATCTAATTCTAACAAATTCCTAAACAACCATAAGAAAAGCTGTAGATAATATGCATGGAGTTGAAAAGAAAGCCAACCATGTTGTCTGTTACGATAGTCTTACATTGGGTAATATATCACTGTCACCAAGGCATGGTGACAGTGCAACAGATAATCACGTTTAACACTGCCCATGCCCAGTTCTAAATAATAAAACAGCCTTGTCCTGCCTATATGAAATGATAACTACAAGACTAGGAGAGAATTAAAATACCCTTCTAGTGAAAGAAGAAGAGGAGGCGAAAAGTACTTTCATTCTACGAGACTGATACTTAGGGTTTGGCCCTACATTCTTTCCCTAAATTCCACTCACTTGCTCTTCCCAACCATTTAACCTTCATGATCCTCTATTGCATTTACAGGCCTTGATAGCCCACCAATGTGTTTTCGATGAGATTTTGAGATAGAGAAAATGTTTTTCCGCTGTTTCCCGTCTCAATACCCACACTAACAGTACATCTCACCCAATTCAGCATGAGAAAACAAAATTTTAAACTATTGTCTGAAATTCAAATACATGCAATATAAAGAGTACATAATCTGAGTTGGTAGTACTACTTTTAGTTCAAACAATAATTGTTTCAAGAAAATGCGACATTTTCTTCAGGAGCTTGAAGGTCTAGTCTCAAAGTTTTACAAACTAAACTAAGAATTAAGAAAAGTAGACAACTACTCTCATTCTCTAAGGTCGTTGCCTAAGCTTCTTGCTTGTATTGTTTCCCCAAACTCCACTCACTTGCCCATCCTGTCATCTAACCTACATGTCATAACTTTCATAATAGTCCTGTATCATGATCAAAAGCTTTGATCACCCTCTGATGTGTTTTCAGTGGCATTTCGAGCTAGAAGAAATGCTTCTACATAGTTCCACATCTCAACACCCACATGAAATGGAACATCACAACCATTTCAAGCAAGAGAAAACAATATTTTCAAATATGGTCTACAAATTCAAGCATGTGCAATATAAAAGAGATTATAGTCTATGTCGGTACTCATACCTTTAGTTTAAACAATAATTACTCTAAGAAAATGTGTATTTTCTTTGAAAAACTGATTCCCCCTAAGATGAATGAAAGTCTAGTTTCAAAATTTAACAAAGTAAATTAAAGGACTAAATTTGGTACTGTTCCAACAGATAAATTCAAATTACTTTCTTCAGTCAGCATATGCGAGATGCACAAATTTAAAAAAAAAAAAAAAAAAGCTCTTACAGTATTTAGTGCTCCTTTACAACTTGTCAAATCCAATCGCATGAGAAAGATGCAATCATGCACATGAAATGAACACCCATAAATATTATCAAATAATTATAATCCACTTCATCCAATTTTTTCTTGATAATCATCCAATATTATTTATCTCCAACCTTTTTGATTTCCAATGCCACAAATAGCCTTTTAGTGTTGGAAAAGAAGAACATTTTTACAAAGGCAACTTACATAATGCCATTTAATAATAAAAAGCAAGAAATGTCTCCTATTTTTCAGTTTAGCATTATGTAACGATTTCTTCGAACTTGGAGATTTAGAGGCACAAGAGCAACAAGATTTGCTCTTCTTTGAATAGGATGCCATCTTAAAGAAGCAGAAATATTTCTTTAACTCCCCCTTCTTTATGTGTACTTTCTGATCTTCCCAAGTCCCAGCATTGTGGAATTCATTCTGCTTGCTACCCATTTTTTCCATCACTCTCATTTCTCTATATTGTCAACGAGTTTACAGGAAGTCCTAAGCTTCAGCATGAGGTTTTCGCCAGCATATGTTGGGGGCCAACTGATACAAATGTTGTGACCATTGAGCACTACATAAATAAAAAAACTAGTGATATTTAATAGCATTTAGAACTTCGAATTCTTTTAATCATGCTAACTAGAGTTCTCATTTTGTTTCCCTTCACCCCTCTCACATTCTATGCATTGGAGAAATATCAACTGATTATTATTTTGGTGCCAATACATATCATCCAACAAATTGTAATATAGATCCCCCTATAGTGCTACACAAGAAAACCAATGAAAGAATAAAACATAATTCTGTATATAATGCAGTAAGTCAATTGAAATCCAAAATGTTTCACTCACCACACTACTAGCATCCCTTCCTCCACAAAGCAAAAGAAGACCATCAGAGCGTGCACTTGCAGTTGCATACCTAACAAAAGAACTTGTAAGGTTACATTTTAAGTCATTGAAATGTGAATGTACTTTATTTTCACAACTAAAAACAACATGGTTAAAGAGCTCCTACCATATCTTATTTGTACAATCACAACAAATATATGGCTACAATTAGTATCACAATCATGATTCACTTAGTGAGAGTTTCTAAGGGGGTGTTTGGTTTGACCCATTTTCATTTTCTAGAAACCCGCATTGTCCCATTTATTGGAAAATGACTTTTTGATATTCTCTAGTTTTCTAGAAAATGCTCTCTATATTTTTCGAAAACATATGTGAAAAATACAAACCAAACACGTCTTCTAGAAAACCGCATTTTTTCATTTTCTAGAAAATAGAAAGCACACAAACCAAACATCCCCTAAGTGTATCAGCATAGCTTAAAAGTACAGATTAAAACAACTGGAGGTGTAATGCCAATTTATTTTCTATATGTTATCTCACAATTAACTAAAAAGTACATTACAAAGAGCCAGCTTAACTACATCAAAAAGCAGCAGCATATGATAGAGTGAAAGGCAAGTAAATATCAGTATTCCATACTTACATGCATGGAGGTGGTCCTTCACCTTCTGGTTCCAATTTCCTCCATTCATATGGTTTGGCAGCAGTATCAAGAGCCCAAACATCAGCTAAAGGCCGCTTTCCTAACACAATTTACCCATTTCCTATCAAATTTTATTGGAGCAAATATCTACGCAATTTTCGAGTATGTAAATAGCATGATCTTGTCTACACAAACACACCATCATTGCCACCAATTGTTAATAGAAATCTTTGTCCAACCAATGCCATCACATGACCATAACGTGGTCCTGGGCCGGGTCCTTGAACTACTACTCTATGTTCATAAATAGATTAAATAAGATTTCAGCAACTAGAAGGAAAACAAGATAGTAATGATGATTGATTGGATGTAAACACACCTGTGCCAACGTGGCTTTTGTTGTGTTAAATCCAGAACATGAAGATCTTCGGCTGACAATCCTGTAGGGCCAATTCCACCCTGGATTTAAGCATAATAGGACAAATCAGCTTATAAAGTTTGTCTCAAAATGGTATCTGGCAAAAAAATGTGTTAATTTCTAATGACTTTATTTAAAAAATAAAGTTTATATCCTAGGCTAATTTCACATACATGAAGAAGAATAGTATTAACCCAGTAATATAAATACGATACCTGAATTACAACCATAGTTCCTACTGCAGTTGCAACATGTGCAGCCCTGGGTGATGGTGGTTCTCCAAGTGGTGTTAACCTAATAAAGAATAAGGGAACAACGATCATGCTTGCTCAATACATTGAAGCTTTGGTTATAAAACCAACAAGCATTACAAAATTCAGCTAAGTTGGAAGGCATGGCATAGATCATTTTGTAGTTAATCAGCATTTTACCTTGTCCATTTGCTCGAAAGCACATCATAACAATGAACGTCTGCAGTTGCACCTGCGAGACCTGCAATTCCAGAACAAAAATATGGTTTTTTGGGAAAAGGAAGAATGGAAAAGCTCCTAAAAGACAATTCTTCTTCAAAAAAAAAAAAAAAAAAAAAAAATGAATCATTTTCCAGAACAACATGACACCTAAATTAGCTTCCATGAAAAGAAAAAACAAACAAAGTTCCATATCTTAATTCTAGGGCTTCAATCATCACTGACTAAAAGTCCTCTGACGGAAGAATTAAGAGATCGAAGAGAGGAAGAACGTTTATTAGTATTGAGAATTGACAGCAGCACATACGGATTCCAGCGTTGCCCGTCGGCGACGGTGGTGTTGCCGAATTGCCCTCCAGGGCAGTCGCACCGCCAAACAGGATAAGCCTCGGGCCTATGAAGTTGGGAGTTCCCTCCTCCCCAACAGCCGGCACAGCAGTAAGTGTATGCCCGCAGCGGCACCCAGGCCCGTCCTCCTTCTTCTCGATGATCGCATTAACAACCCTGTACGTCGGCGCGGGCCTCGGCCCGGCTATGACAGGCTGCCCGTGCACTTCCGCTGTCTCCTCCGGCGGTGAGGTCTCCCCCGATACATCGTGGTGGTTATCTGCGGCCGGATCACGGTCGGAATCACTCGACATCGAGGTATCCACCTCCATCTTCCCGGGCAGCTCCCGGTATCAGGCCTGATGAAGAAGCAAAAGAACCGTTCACGACTCCGGCGCCAGCCGACTGCCCTTAGGACGATCCAGCACCATCACGCAGTCCGATTCGAGCGACGAGGGCCGAGAGATCGCCGCATCTGCCACCGCTGGGCCCAATTGAACCCTCAAATTCTCCGCCCCGTCGGATCCAACCACGGAAATCGACAGCAAAAGGGCGAACAGAAGCACCTCGCTTTCCCCCTTCCGTTTCCCCCTTCCGTCGCCACTCCTCCCTCGATCGATCGCCCTCGTAGAAAGCAAGCATTAAACTAAAAAACAAAAATAAGAAAATAAGAAAATTAAAAATTAAAAATTAAAAAAATAGCGCTCCGCGAGAGAGAAAGGGCACACCGCGAAACGAACCACCAGTTCGAAACAACCTGACAATTCTACTCTCATTATTTACCTCGTTCATGATTAGACATTTCTATAACGGGATCCACCAGGAATATCCTATATCCAATACTAACAAAGGTACGCTTCGGGTTAACAAATTTTCGGCTAGTTGAGTTATTGAATGTTCAGCTTATAAAATTTAATTTTTATGGCTTCGAATGCGTCAGTCATATAGTACCATCCCATCACATTACCTTACTCATCACTGGGCTCCTCAAGAAGGGGCCCCAACTATAGTCCACTAACCAAAAAGGTATTAAAGGGGTACTCATCCACCCAGTTATATTTAATGTCGAAGTATGGCTGATCCATATTCCGATTTTGAATGGCTTCGAGGACGTCATTTTATTTCGAGGAAGCCGGACGCCGAGGAATAAAGGTCGACCTGTTTGGCGGCCGGGGAGCGGGGGAGCGGTGAGGTGGAGCGATCCTCGCCGTCGAATGCGGGGTAACCGGCTGGTGCCGGTGGCAGTGCCGCTGACCAGCCGGTTGGGCCATAATGGGGCGTATCCAGCACGGAAATTAAAGCTACTATTGTCAAGTCATGGTACTATTAATTGCAGAAGGTGGTTATGAGAGCATGGTAAATAAATATAAAAATATATTATTATCCATTTTTTAATGATTGAAATTCTCTGTATCGGTGGGATGCGATGAGAATGTTTCTGTAAATTACTTCCCTCTCAGTTCATGAAGCTGGCCAAAGCTTATAAAGTTTAGAGTGATCCTGAGAAACGTAGTGAGATCTATGATCGATATGGTACGTGAAGATGCCGGTAAGGAATCGATCGAATATACAAGTTTACTGTTTATATTTGAAAAAAAAAAACACTACTCCTTTAGAGTTGTCGAAAGTTCAGTGATCTGCACAATTAACGAGCAGCGTATTTGTCTGACAGATGGAAAAGAATTGTTGAAGAAGTACTTTTTCTCTTCGGATGTCATCCGTTCCCTTTTAAGGTTTCATGGGAAAATCTTTATAACTGAATAAGAAGTTACTCTCATGCAGTGTGATCTGTCAGAAATGTACAGTGTGAGTTGGCGCCTCTCAAGCAGTTTACACAAGAAGAACTCTCTTGTGAAAGAATAAAGCACGAGCATTTGTAGTCCAACGGTCAGGATAATTGCCTTCCAAGCAATAGACCCGGGTTCGACTCCCGGCAAACGCATCTTTTTAGTTTTTGTTTTGGGAGGGGCAAATATCACTCTGTTGATTACGATTTTAATAGTGGCAGAATTCTTTACAGAGAGCACCTGTTTTCTGAATTCTTTTCAGAAAGCACCTTTTTCTGAATTATTTACAGAGAGCACCTTTTTGTACCATTTCTAACAAAATTAGTGAATGAAAGGACACTAATTTTACATGAAACCATGGAATATACATAAGCATTTGGAGTTGAAAACTCCCATAACAATATTTGATTACATTTCATCATCTGAGCTCAGAAGAACAAAAAAAAAAAAAGCAAAAAACTTTTCAGGTGATTGAATCTCTGAACTAACTGATCATAACCCTTCTCTACTTTTGATTGCGAGCAGTGAATACATCGGCAATAGTCTCACAACCGCCTTGAGTATCCGGAACCACCACATTTTTTACAGAGTATAAGTCCTGCATCATCAGTTCATGAAGTGTTCAGAAGCCTTAAATTGCTGAAAACATTAAGGATGAATCAGATCTTCAAGAGATAGTAGATAACCTATTTGAACAGAGATATCAGTTCTAATTTGAGCAAAAGGTGTTTTTGACAGAATGCTGTAAGCATGTACAAGTGAACAAACTATAAGCTTAGTCACCATTCTGAATGTATGATTGGCCGCTATCTGTTTATGTAGCTATAATTGATATGCATTTTCCTTTTGACAATCCAGGATGCCATAGGATATGACATCGATATCGATAATAATATGCTTGACCTGGAATATGTTATGTGAAATTCCAAAAAATCTAAGAGTTTAATGTTTGAAAACAAACAGTGTGGAAAAGGAATAAGAAAACACCTGCACCCTTGCACACCCTGCAATCAACCAGACGAGTTTCCTGTGTCATTTTACCATCGCTACAAAAGACGCATTTCGTGCCACCTAAGTGAAATTGCGAAAATTTAAGATATTCTGACAAGAAATAAACTTGCTTCCTCATAAGAGTTAATGTTAGAGAGTTGCCTAAATAGTTTGCTAAGAGGAGCTGGGACTTTGTTTTACCACCTTTCTCGAAGAAGTTATGCACCAAACAAATTGCAAAAGGATGATACTTATTGTGCAAAATACATATTACAAAAGAAATATTTCCACTTTCTATTGTAATTCCTCACGTAGCATGCAACTCTATTGCGTACATTTTAGCATAAGCATAAGTTTTCTGTTCAAGTTGACATGATTTTCTGAATGATCCAGTTAAGCAAAAGCATCACAACTAAGTGAATTACACACATAAAAAGTTCTTACATCTCTATTGTACCTACAACAACTTCAACATCTTGACACATTTTTCATATGACTATAGATATTTTTGTTGCTTTCATAAATGAACCTTTTGGTTATAATATTACTTCTATATCCAACTTTACAAGACCGAGTATATTTAAGAAGACCCTCTAATAGTAGGCATATGGATCAACAAAACTAAGCTACCATGGGTGAAGGTGTTTTTAAAACCTAAAACTCACCTATGTTATGATATGAGTGGACCTCACTCCAACGGAGAACTCTATGATCCACATCTACTCAACTATTCACAAAGACAAATAAATACGATATGCCACTATGATACCGATTGTTAAAATGATCCTGCTTTCTGGGAAAATTTTCGTTAACTCTCTAATTGCAATGCAACTGATATAGCAAACTAGTTAGCAATAGAAGATCATTGAATTTCCAAGATAACCTAATGCAATTTATAAATGTACATAAACCCAACCACAATTGAAGAAATTTTCCCTCCTAAACAAAACTAGATTCATGAATCAAGTATCAAGAAAACTCAAAATTGATCTTTTTTTTACAGAAATTGATTCACAAAAAAATGATTTTGTTCAGACAGCAAAACGAAGCCAACAGAACCAGCAAAATTATAATACCATTTCCTCCACATCTCTCACACGGCACCGGATCGCCCTAAAAAGAAGTGGAAAGAAAGATTCAATCATTTTCCACATTAAAAAATCGCATCTTTCCCCGAAATTATTATAGAAGAAAAGCCCAAGGTAAGGAAGAGCAGCAAATCTGCAAATGCCAACCTTGAGACCGAGGAATAGGGAGAGGGAGACGGCGGCGATCGTGGCGGCGGTGACGATGAGTGTCTGGGTGTCGAGCGGCCTCCCGCCGGCGCCGCTGTACAGCGAGGCGGAGGCGCGGAAGGGCCTGGAGGACTTGTGAGGGGAAGAGGAGGAGTAGAGCCTCGGTCCGTGGCAGCACCTTTCTGTGAGGCTATGGAGGTGGCATGGAGAGGATAGAGGAGGAAGCAAGGGGGAAAGAGCAGAAGAGGAAGAAGATAAGTGGCGTGAAGGGAGAGTGGCCATCGAAGAGAAGGAGGGCAACATCACGTAAATAATTCCCTTTTAAATATATATATATTTTGTTTTGGTTGAGGAAAATTTCATCTTTATCTTTTTCCAAAATACTCCGCAAAGTTATAAAATTATTAAGATGCATCTAAAAAAATGTCAATCTCAGTTTGCACTTATTCTGCAAATCTGATGATGGATATTTATTCCCATAAATGTTGGAATCCCATTGGCGTATTTTTCATTTTTATTTTCTGAAAAATATATTTGTATTTTCATATTAATTTTTTAAAAAAAGATATAGTATTTTTTAAAAAATTAGAGAATGATAAATTGTCATTCTCTACAAAATAAAAAAATATATAAAAGAAAAAGAAAAATAGAGTAAATCAAACTCACCCTAACCTTCTCCATGTAAAGATCCACTGTGCTAGACAAAATACCCCCTACAATTTATAAAATACCCCCTACAATTTACCTATGTAAAGGTTCACTACTAGACAAAATACCCTCTACAATTTACCTATCTATATTTTACCATGGAATCGATAATACTGATTCTAAAAGGACGAGTAATATCACCTTATTTTTTTCTCCTATAGTTATCATTTGCAAGAAATAACTGTAAAAACTATTATTTCATAAACCAAGTGATATATATAAATAATCTTTTAGCTAAATGACACGAGTGAGCAGATTTGAGAGAAGAAAGAAATTTTATACAAAAAAAAAAGCAACAAAAGTTGCTTAATTTGCTACACCATGCAAATGCAATAACTAAACAAGTTCTACTGCAAGATCAAAAAAGGCATGCAGTTGCACTTTATGTTAGAAATGTTTACAGAGGAGGAGAAGAATCAGTTCCTATCAATCACAAGGGTTGATGTTGAGGTTTCACTATTTTGACACTGCTGTAGAAGCGCCTGAGGTCTTTCATTGCTTTCTCTTCAATCTGAATTGAACGAATTGATGATGGAGCGTCAATCTCCGGCTTGAACCAGCGGTTTGGAACTGAATCCTTCTGTCCTCCAGCCTCCGTCTGTGAGCTGGTGGATGATACTGAGAAGCCTGATACTTTAGTTTTCGGGCTGTGTGAGATGCTCAGGTGTCTTTTCTCCTGATAGCATATAGCACGATAGCTCACTGAATTAGAGAATTTCAATTATAATCATTTACTACGGAGAAAAATCCAAATGCTATTTGGAACAAGACATTTTGTTTTTCAGGTGACACTAGAAAGTAACTGTAACTAAGTTATAGAATTGTGAAATCCTGTGATGCAAAATTATGGGTATTCTATAATCCCATTGAAAATGTAGCAGATGTAGTGCCCAACACCCTTCTTCTGTGGTATCCCACTCATTAGATACACCTTAACATTATCTAGAAATCGAGAGAATTAAAGATATCTGTTACAGCTAAAATGAATTTAATTCATCAAGAGTTAAATATAGTAGGATAGCATAGTTCACATTCTCTGAGATTAGTAATTACTGGTCAGTATATGTGGCGATAGAATTCAAGATAGCAATAATGTGCAATGGTTTTGATCAACTCAAATTACGATTTTAATACCTGTTGCATCTGTATATCTCTTAGTGATGGGCGATGATTGATTCCAGGCGAAGTTGCTGATGATGACCAAGGAGGTGTACTTTTTTCGCCTTCAGGCGCTGGCATCCCTTGGACTATACTTATGGGACGTGTAATATTAGGCAAAAATGAACTTAGCGGAACCTTTGCAGTGTTTGCAGTCTCCATTTGATTTTCAAGTGTACCCTTTGTGCTGATAGGAGTCATTTCACTTACCTTTCTCTGTTCGTTCTGAATATCCCGAAGAGAAGTGTGTCCTGGAATAAATTTAGCACCACCCCATGCCGGTCCCTCAATTTTAGGAATGGGTGCTGGTGCAGGGACATGTTTTGGTGCATCATCAAGAGCACCTCTTAGAAACATTGACAAGCCACCTTTTATGTTCTTTTTCTTTGTTGTTTTTGACTGAGACTTCTTATTGGAAAACGATGAAGAAATCTCCTTATGATTTTGCAAGGAGGAATCTTCTGCAAGTGTACCATCATGGATTGCATCAACATCCACAGTGGGATCTTCCTGTTGGAGGCAATTTAATTTTACAAAGGATCTAAACCAAAAAAACCAAGATAATAATGAGGTTAAAAATTAAAAACACGCACAAGTCATAGCCAGTTGTGAAATTATACTGAAAATGTTCAGTAATTTAAGAATTGAATGTGGAAGTTATTTACCGTCTTAGGGGAAGTTTCAAGAGCTTCGATAACTGAAATATCTTTCACAGAATGCTTCTCTTCACTTACTTCACTATTTACAGATAGAACTTCTGGCTGGTTAATTGATTTTTGTTTATTATTCCTCCTCTGTTTTCTAGAGACCTCAGGCTTTTTGTTTCCCTTTGCATCAGATGAGCTAGAAGAGAATTGCTGTGACTCTGTTTCAAGTGGAAATCCAAGTTCAGCTAGTGCACATTCAAGCAAAGATCTGGTTTTAAGCTTCGCAATTTGCTGATTGTCAAGATAATGCCCATTCAATTGCTTTGCCTCAAGAATTTCTATCTGCTGCAACTTTTTCTTAAGGATTCTAACTTGTTTATAGACAGCTGGATCAGTGACGCCGTCGGTCTCAAAGAGAAAATCAACTCTTGCAACCTCATGCTTTGTAAATACATCTTTACCTTTTTCTCTAAGCCTCAGATATCTATTCTCATTATCCTCCTCGTCACTGTGGATGATGGCAGGGAAAGTAGCTGATGGAGTGGGAAGGCGACGATAACTCCATGGCTCAGAAGATCTTGTGTCAAGTAGTTTTTCAAGCTTTGCCAGAACCTCAGTAGAAGCACTTGCAATTGCAGTTGCTGAGGTAGTGAAAATATAATCAAGATTCCGTAAAGCAATTTCCTACATAAAATTAAGTTGTTAGATTGACGAGAGAGGAAGGAAACAAGTCTTTATTCACTTCAGTGGGTTAAGATCCAAGGAAAGTACCACACAATACTTCCTAAGGTCATCAGCCTCCAGAGAATCAGCGATTTCCAACAGTTGTATAGCATTCTTTGGCTCTACTATAAACTCTGCTGCAACTTTCTCACATAAACTTTTTAGGCTTGGTACTTTTTTGTTACTAAAATCATCACTTTGACTGCTCCTAGGGCTTCTATCAAACTCTATGTCACTAAAAGTAGAATCATCTATTTGATCCACTTCACCATCGGCCTCTAGTGGTCTTGGTGCTGACATCTTTGATTTGGGAAGATAAGAAGGATGATAAAGAGAACAAAGAGCTAGCAAATGTGTTTCTCCAACACATACTAAAGAAGCTCGCTTAACACCATGCAAGCGAATAGGAACAGGAGTCTCATCCTTGCACTTTTTCCCATCCCACATATATACATCTCCTGTTATCGTAACAGCAGCAGCCCAATATTTACCTGCTGAGATGTTGATGATATTCCTTCCGCACAATGAGTATAGCTAAATGTAAAGTAAGAGAATTCAGAAAGGAATACAAATATACATGAATGAAGATCCATCACAAATATGTCAAACTTGATTTCCTTGTCTTGACATTTGCAGCTCAAGAACAAGTTAATCATGAGTTACCATACCTGCCGGCACCTTAAGTCAGGATCTGAGGAAACCCAGTAAAATAAAGCACCATCGTCACTTAGGGCAATGCTGTGAACCATTCCAGCAGCAACTGAAATAACATGAAGCCGTTCCATTCTATGAAATTTAAGGGGTGCATTTCCACTTTTCCTTATATTTCTGCTGATAACAACACGCCTAGGAGTGACAAGTCGATGGCCCCAAGTAAATACCTGTTTCGTTTAGCAATACAATAAAAGAAATTTAAGCTTAGCCAACTTCAGTTGTAAGTGCAAGATGACAGTAGAATTCAATAGGAACCCTCAGTAAAAAAACAAACAATGTCATTCATATTTGGGCACAAGTATTTGACATGGATCAACAATAAACAGTGTCAAACACCTATAATTTTCTACAAGAGATCAACAACTTGTAAATAGATACATGCAGGTATGGAGAGGAGAGGGTGAGTCCAACTACTGAAGAAGAGAAAGCGTGTGGTAAAATAATTCACAACTTTTGACTTAGAAATAGGCTAGTCTCTAATTGGATGAAGTGTCACCAGGTAAAGACATTAAGTTCTGAAATTTTCAGTTAGGTGGATAAATATCACAAATGGATTTGATGGTGACAATAAAGTTAACCAATAGCTGAACTGGATCAGTTTTTTTACTTCTTTCCCCTTCAAGGGAAGGAAGAAATTTATTTTCCATCGTCAAAACTGAAGTTACCTCACTATCAGCTCCTAAAACTACAGTGTGATGCTTTGCTGCAGAAACTGCTTTGAAAACTTTCCCTTTCAGATATTCTACTATTCTTGGCACATAATTTGATGCTGAGTTTGAAGTACCATAACCAAGCTGGCCTTCCTTATTACAGCCCCATGTAAATACTTCACCATGCTCGGAAACTGCAGCAGAGTGCTTGCTTGCAGCAGCAACAGCAACAATTTTAACTTTTAAGGAACTCACCCGCCTTGGTGTGGGTTGTGTGTCCACAGAAGTATATCCAAGCTGACCTTCTGCATGTAGAATTAACATTAGAACCAATGAGGAATGACTACAAAGGTTGAACATAAGGAACCAAACGTACTTGATATATATATATATATATATATATATATATATATCACACGAGCAGTGATCAGATGAGTGAATATAAGACAGACAAATGAAATGAAAAGCAAAACGTACTTGATCAGAGTAATTTATGATGATAAAAAAAACTGAATTAACATAGATACTAGCTCCTTAATATTTAGAATAATGTTTTAAATCAAGATAGAAGCAACACAACAACCTCTATTTGATCCCCAAGTAAAGACCTCTCCATTCTCTGTAGCAATTACTGTATGATGCTTGGCTGCTGCAACATACATGACTAGATGAGAACCCAAGCTTATCACCTGCCGAGGAGTAATCACAGCAGCCTGACCACTGCAAAATACAATGAAGTGATGTTGCCATTATAGAATGTACTTGTTTTGGGTTGTAAAGAAGGATAAATTTCCAGGTAAATGGAAATTTTAAGAAACACTAAATTAGGGTCTTAAAGAGCACTGTCAAACTACAAAGATACATCAATTCTTCTTTTAAAAGGAAATTAGTAAGTAATGGTGATTATCTATAACTCTGTCAAGACATTGTTTCCAATTGTTAATTTGAAGGAATAGGAAACAAATATCAACACCTCAAACTCTACCCCATTCAAATAGATAACAACCCGCAAAAGTACAATTACCTTTTATTGTACATTTCCATGTATCAATTATTGGGGGGTTTTTTTATTATGCAAAAGGTTTACAATTTTCAGTTTCTGATCTGTTCATTATGTACATCAATCAATCAAATTCATTGTAGATCACTTTGTGTAGTAGTAAAATTGTTGCATATAATTAATAGGCTTGAATTTCTACTTGTTATGATTTACTATCTTTAACGGTTAGATGGGCTTAACTTGATAATCCTTGTATGAAACAGGTGAGGACATGAATGTCTTTGAAGCTTATCAGTAGAATTTGGATTTTATGGAGAGAATTTGTAACTCATATATCACCTCAATCTTATTTGACAATCTCTTTGCTCTTGGCAGTTCAAAAAGTAAAATAAATCAAGCAAATCATAAAGAATAAAATGAAAAATATTATATCAACCAAAAAATACAGATTAATGAATCACTAGGTACCTGTGAACATCAAAATCGGGATGCCCCAACCGACCTCCCCTACCAAATCCCCAGGTATAGAGTTTTCCATCAGAACCAACAGCCACACTGTGAAACTTTGAAGCGGCGATTTTTGTAATATAGGAGTCCTGAAGTGCATCAACTTTGCATGGCAATTTCTGAATGTGAGCATTCCCTGTTCCCAGTTGATAGTTTGTCCCACTTCCCCAACTTAACACTTCCGTCGTCACTATCATGACATGAGCATAAATGTCATTTAAAATAGTGGAGTAAATAGAAACAGAACAGATACGAACTCAGCCAACAAATGCTTAAATAAACCTCAAGCACCAATTTTCCCACATTACAACTAATGAGGCTACAACTTAAATTCAGTTATCAAAGTAAGTACCTGCATCAAATGCAGTTCCTACAGCCAATGATACAGGTCCAGATAGAAGATCGACTGGAGTACGACCTTTAGAATCTTCCAAAGTGAGGGATGCACCAGCTTGTAGAAGAACACTGGCTATAGCAAGGTGACCGAAATGAAGTGCCCTGTGGAGGCTACTCCATCCTGACTCCCCATCCTGAAGGAAAGTTCAGGTTAAGAGATCAAATCATGGAGAAAATCCTATAACATTCAAAAAAGGATGCAGGAAAAGATAGAAACTTAAGCACAGTAGCGGTGGAACATTCCTTATTTTTGAAATTTCAATTGTACAATCACAATGCATAGTAGGTTAGCAAAACTGAAATTTATCTAGTGATGAAAATAATCAAATAAAATTGCATATGGGTGATAACAATACCCTTGCATTAGGATCAGCACCAGCAGAAAGAAGCCTCTTCAAGATAGGCACATGATTTCTCCATGTTGCGATATGAAGAGGTGTAAGGCTAAATGTATTTCTCGCATCAATGCTTCCACCATTCTTTTTTGTTAGAAATAAAGCTGAATCCACTTCAGTGAGAGATCCTTGTTTGCATACAGACCACAGGTCTTTCTGAGAACTGCTTGAAGGAAATTTGCGACTAGATGTCTGATTCGTTGAGCCTGAATGTAGCACCACGCTCTCCATGCACAGAACAAGTTGTATGCGCAAGCAAACCTGTTTGATGTAGTTACGGGAGCTACAATTGTATAGTTGAAACAGTCTTGGCAAGGAAATGCAAATCAGAAACAGCTTTTGTCTATGGAACAAGAGTTCTCATGAGCATCTGCAACTGTTATACACATTCTTTTTCAACGCCAAACTTTATTCACACTCCTGCTCGCCTAGAGATTGGAAAACTGATTCCTGACATAGATACATCCATCTAGAAGAACCTGTTCCTTCCAACTTATACCAAAAAAATCCTAAAAAATTAAAGAAACATATATGTAAAGATCCTTCAAAGAATTTGATTGAAATTCAGAAATGAATTACAGTAGCTAATCAAAAGATAAATGATAATGATGGGCAATAATGTTGTACAAAAAGTCTTGCAAGAAGCGATGCGTTTTTGAGTTTACACCTGAGGATATGTCACTTCAAGAGAGTAAAAGCTAAAAAGTTCTTCCATTTATCTTGGGAGAGTTAAAAACATTCCATGTTGGAACTAGAAGCCAGATTAAGAAGCCTTAAATTGTTTTCCATTACTGATGAAAATAAACAGAAATGAATGAACCTTGATTTTTCAAAATGCCAGTTCCTCCCACTAGTTTAGTATATTGATCTCATTCAGGCCAACATTTATATTGGCCATTGAGGCATAAAAATTTAGTTCTAAGATTTTTGTTGAATTTTGCAAATGTAACTTGCCTAGGGTCATCGTTATGGTTAAAACACGAGTAAAACAAGACCATACTTGTAGAAGACAAGTTATTATAACAAAATTTGTTTTATAATGTGGTTGCAAACGCTAATTGACAGGTCCTCAAGGAGTCATGCAATCAACAGTGAAGAATTATTCCACATTGAGATAATTTTAGATAACTCAGACAAACCAAATAATATGCATTCAAAAGAGAAATTGAAACTAAAACAGGAGCTAGAGATCTTATGTCCCACACAACAAATCCAGAAATTTCTACTACCAGGGCCAATAAAACGGACTAAGACCTTCAGATAACTGATATCAAAGTCAAAGGCCCTGAAATCTAGATCCAAAAGTAGAATCGAGTACATTAAATATGGAACTAGCCTCTGACGAAATTATGCTAGAGAGCAATTTCCCGTGAACAAAAAAAAAAAAATCAAAACTCTGCTGTTTATTCAAAGAAGCGACATTTTACAAAATCTGGATCCGCATTGCAATTACAAACGCAGAAAGAACCCTCATCATCCAAAACGGACAGAATCATGCACGGCTTCAAATTCGTCGCCGTAGTGGAGAACCTTACAAGACCAAGGAACTGAAAAATCACCATCCGTAAAAATCAAATACTCTGATAAAACCAGGTTAAAAACAAGATCTTTACAAAAAAAAAAAAAAAAAAAAAAAAAAAAAAAAAAAAAAAACC
>JBAMIE010000103.1:2889138-2900267 GCA_037177295.1 Kaempferia parviflora
CTCCACGACCGTGTGAAGTTACACGGCCGTGTTACTTGGCTGTGGACAAGGCTCAGTGTGCACCCCTCCGGGGCCGTGTGATCACACACGACTGTGTGAGGAGGGTGGCCGAGGGTACCCCTCGACGGCCGAGGGTACCCCTCGACGGCCGAGGGTACCCCTCGACGGCCGTGTGATTTCACATGGCCATGTGGATCAGACCGACCCGTGCGTTTATAAAGGGACACAAGGCCATGTAAACCTTACACGGTCATGGACCTTGGATGCTTCCTTCTTCTCTACACCTCTAGATCTTTTCTCTTTTCTTCTTTATTTCTCCTCTCAAATCTTTCAATTCTATTTTCTTACCTTCAAGAGGACCCTTAGAACACTTTTTTTCTTAGATCTACTTTTCCCTAAACCTAGATCTAGGTTTTTATGGAGAGATTCCTTCTTGATTTAATCTTTTGATCTTTCAATAAATCCTCTTAGATCTTGCTCTTAATCATATGTCAAATTTTGAAAAGGCTTAGAAGGGGACCAAGAATTTCTGGTGGATCCAATGATGGAGGCGATCAAAGGAAGGGCAAGGAGACGGTGACATCTTCTCTCAAAGGAAAAGGAAAAAGACAAACACGCGACGAAGGTATAACCAATGATTATGAAATTATCTTTAGAAATGATGTTCAAAAAGCTAGATATGATATTCTTGTTACTCGTCATACGGTTTGTTCTAAATTTTTGGATGTCACTACTATGGAAACATTAGGCATCAAGGATGATGATACGAACTCCACCAACAATTGTAATGGAACGTGAAGACAAAATGGATAAAACCCCAAGAACTAGAAGACAAGAGTATGAGACTTGACCCGTAACCAATAAACAGCATGAACCAAGCCTAGGGAGGAAAAAGAAACGCCACACCCAAGGGTGATAATTTTCGGGTTGAACGCCATGAGAACAAACTCAATAAGTTCAAATTTCACCAATAACCAAGTTGCCTTTCTTATTGAGATTTACCTCCCTTATATATAATGGGAGTGCACAAGAGTACAAAATGAATACAAGTAAATAGATGCATGCATCAAATAGAGTACTACTTTTGTATGCAAGCAATTAAATTGCATGCAACCATTAGGAGTAAATAAGTGCATGCATTCAAAAAGAGTAAATAATTGCATGTAGCAATTAGAGTAAGTTCATGCATGCAACAATTAGAGTATTAATGTTCCACGCAAGCAATTAATAATTAAGTCTTCATGTATGAATACGTTCCCATACTTATTTCGTGTTCTCCGTTATCTGTGACCAAGTCACAGATGGATGCACTCGATTATGTTGATGATGCCATGATCAGCACTTGGGACTATCTTGGTCTCTCTTTGTTCATAATCAACCCAATGCTCTTTGATTAGTACATTTAGGGCTTCCTTGAAAAGTCTCAATCTGATGATCAATTGTCGCTTCGGTCTCAATTTGACGATCAGTCCTTGGATTTACATCACCTACATTTTGAATTCCCTTGAGATATCAAAAAATTCATTTAACGGCACTCAAGTGAGACTCCTTGACACACGATTGATATCTTGGACACATACCCACAGTAAATAATATATCAGGTCTACTAGCCGTGAGATAAAGAAGACTTCCTATAACACTCCAATACACTTTAGGGTCAACTTCTTTGCCTTCTAGATCAATATCTAATTTTGTGCTAGTGGCCATAGGAGTGGATATCTCTTTGGCATTTTCATTCCAAATTTCTTAAATAACTCTTTAGCATATTTAGATTGATGAATGTAAATTCCTTCTTTTGTTTGTTTAATTTGTAACCCTAGGACAAATGTCAACTCACCAACAAAACTCATTTCAAATTCACTCTCCATGTGATTGATGAATTCATTTAAAAAATCCTTGTTTGTTGACCCATAAATAATGTCATCTACATATACTTGGGGCACAAAAATGTCATTACCACTATTTTTCAAAAATAAGGTGGGATCAATTTGCCCTCTATGAACCCTTTTGACACTAGAAACGTTGACAACCGTTCATACCAAGTACATGGAGCTTGCAAGGCTTTCTTAAGTTTATACAGGTAGTTTGGAAACTCTAAATTTTCAAACCCCGGTGGTTCCTCAACATATACTTCTTCCTTTATAAAACCATTTAAAAATGCTAATTTTACATCTATTTGAAACAATTTAAATCCCTTATGAGCGGCAAATGTCAACATCATCCTAATAGACTCCAATTTAGCTACGGGTGCATCAGTTTCCTCTAGCAACCAATCTAGCTTTATTTCTTACAATCACTCCCTTATCATTAAGTTTGTTTCTAAAACCTATTTCGTATCAATAATTGATTTTTTTTGGAGCTAGGAACTAAATCCCAAACTTGACTCCTCTCAAATTGACATAATTTATCTTGCATTGCTAAAATCCATCCGGATCAAGCAAGGCATCATTAATGATTTTTGGTTCAATTTGAGAAATTAGGACTACTCGACTTCCTTCACGTCTAAAGTAGGATCGAGTTCTCACCCCTTGAGTGATATCACCTACTTCTTGATCTAAGGAATGATCAACATGAATCCTAGTAAGTCTTGATTCTTGATTTGTTATAATTTCGTATTCAAGTGGTAAACTTTCGATTTTCTCACTATCACTCTCTAGGTTTTCTCCCCCTTGATTATTTTCTTCATTTAAAGTAAATTTCTCCAACTCAAATTGCAATTCTTCATCATTCTTTCTAGTAGAATTTGAAGGTGTATTTTCTTCAAACACAATATTTAATGATTCTTCAACCAATTTAGATCTTTTATTAAATTTGATATGCCTTGTTGTGACTTGAGTATCATACAAGAATACCCTCATCCACCTTAGCGGAGAATTTTCCTAATTGATCTTCGGTGTTTAGAATGTAAACTTTACATCCGAACACCCTAAGATGTTTAATTGTAGGTGGTTTACCAAACCATAACTCATGAGATGTTTTACCTAAAAACCTATGTATCAATGTTCGATTTTGTACATAACAACCCGTATTGATTGCTTCGGCCCATAGATAGCTATAAAGTGAATATTCATTTAGCATGCTCCTAGCGACCTCTTGTAAAACCCTATTTTTCCTCTCAATAACTCTATTTTGTTGAGGGGTCCTAGGACTGGAAAATTCATGTTTATAACCTTTTTCCAAACAAAAACTTGTAAACCTATCATTTTCAAATTCACTTTCATTATCACTTCTTATTTTGTTAAACTTTTGGTTCTTTTCATTTTCTACCCTTTTACAAAAAGCAATCAAGGTATCTAAAGTTTGATCCTTATGTTTCAAGAAAAATACCCATGAATATCTAATGTAATCGTCTACAATTACAAAACAATATCTACTACCATTTAAGAAATATATCTACTACTATCAAAAAAATTGACATGAAACACTTAGCAAATACATTAGTAGCACTGAATAATTCAACTTGATAGATGTTTTCCATTATATGACCTTTATTTTTATTTTATTTTTTACAATTTTTTGTCAATTTCCAAATATTTGGCACGGGTTGCAAGGAGGTAAAAAACACAATGGTTTTAATTAACCGTTGTAAAAAGCGTTATTAATTAATAAAACTTTTGCCCTAAATGACAATGGATAGTGTGAACCCGTTGTCTTTTAGGGTAATTGTTGCATCAAAGACAATAATTTTGTGAAAAATCATTGTATTTTACCCAATTTACAACATTTTCCCCCAAAATCGTTGTCTTTGGGGTGTTGTCTTTGTACAATTTTGTTGTAGTGAAAAAAAAACATTAATTTTCTATTAGCTCTCCTGGATCACAGCCTTGATATAGTCTATGTAGGTAACGGATTTGACCATATGGTCCAACTTGATTAATCAAGCTAGTTTTAGGGACCCATGCTTGGATTTAATTTCTAGTGGTTTGATTTACTAAAGATAAATAAGATTTGAACCTAGACTTAGCTTTATATCCTAGTCTGGATCAATTGTATACTACCCTTTCCTTTCCAAGAATCATATTAAGATTTTTGGAACCCAAAGTGAACCATTCTAATGCTTGCTTAAGTTCTTTGACTTGAGTTTATAAGGTGAAATTTTCTTCTCAAGTCGTTGGACTTGAGCAGAAGTTCCACTTTGAACTGATTCAGTCAAAGGACTTGAGTTAGTATCCTCTTTAAGGGCTTTTACCTATTTTTGGTGTGACTTGATCTGGACATTGAACTTGGCTAATTTACGAGTTAAATATGAAATTAAGTTATACAATTTATCAACTAAAGTAGGACTTACATTGGTTTTTGTCCCTTTAACAATGGATACGGATCCGTAGCTTCTCTCGAACTCGGCCTCCAATTCGATCTCGGGCTGCGACTCAGAATCGGACTCATTGAGTTGTTCTTTTGTTGTAAGGCTAGGTAGCTCACTTGAGATTGTTCTTCCTCATCTTATTCTTCATCTTTCGTGTCGGAGGTCCCTTCGTATAACTCAATTAGATTCTCCCATAGATCCTTGTTTCTTTAGAAGGGTCTGACTCGATTCAACTCTTCTTTGGTCAAGTCGTATTGTAGGGTTCGAGTCGCCTTAGCGCCAGTCTCTATCTTCCTCTTTGTTGGTTCGTCCCATTTGTCACAAGCGAGTGGTTATCCATCTTCGGTGGGGAGCGTCAATCCAGTTTGGATTATGATCCACATCTCTGAGTCTTCAGGTGGTATTCTATTCCACCCTTCTAGTAGCTGAAGTTCTCGCTAGAGAAAAGAGGAAGTCATGCGGTACTATAGCCTGCTTGATAGGCAATTAAAATATCATGCATGATAAAAATAGAAAAAAAAAATGTACAAAGACTTGGTCTTGTATTAGCAATGTAGAAAGAGAATAATTAATGTACTCAAAAAAATATTGCTTGAGTTGTGTTGAACAAATTTTAAGAAAATAAATAAATAAATAATAATCATAGATTTTTCAGAATTGATGATTACACCAATTCTGACTAATATAGAAAAAAATAAAAATGTAAAACCTAAAAAAAATATTTCTTGTTAAAAAAAATCAAAAATGCTCTTATGGTAGTTTCATGTGCGTAGGTTATATATGTTATTAGGCATTGTTTGACACATATCTACTTGTATTTCATTATACCCTATTCTATTATTATATCATACTTCCATTCTATTTGTTCAAAGATCTAGCTACTCTTTGCTTATTTTATTTGACAGGATGTATTTTAGAGCAAGATGGATCAAAAATGTAGCGAATTCTAAGTCATATCCCCTGGCATGGTTGTATGCCTCCTTCAGAAAGAACCACAGGCAAGTCGGGCATGGCCGTGCATGGTCTCCAAAGCAAAACATGGTCCGATTGTGCTTCTCATTCCCAGATAAAGACACAACCAGGTTATGCTAAAAGGCACGACCGTGCCTTATTTCTCCATAAATACTCATATCCATGTCATGCCTCCCTTGGGTCATGGCACACATGCTATGGCCATGCTAGAGGTGTAGATACAATCATATTTTGATATGTGTGTCAAAGAGTTTAAGTTATGTTTCATATTGCTTTGATATGTGTTTAAGTCATGCAGGACTTGGAGAACACATGAAGATCTCATACAAGAGCTCGGATCCTTGAGTCGGTGAAGGATGGAGCATCTGAGGGATCGCCAGATGAGGACCAATGGAGTGGAGTCGAGGGAATCAGACTTCAAGGCAATGCGAACGATGACATGGATATGAGCCGCGGGCTTGTATTCATCCGAGGGACGAAGGCCGAGGAAGAGGGCTTCAAAGTGCGACTCCGGAGGGATGAGTGTGAGAGATTGTAATGTGTCAGTTGACTAGCACGAAGGGCAATCAACTGGTACTAGGTTTAGAAATGCATAGAAGGGTTAATGCTAGAGCAGTCGACTGACCAGTCGACTGCTCTCAAGACCAGTAGATTTCCCAGTCGACTGGTAAGTGATCATTGGCTAGAATCGCTCATTCTGTGATGACCATTGTGAGAGCCAACGGTCACACCAATCGACTGGTGTATTTACCAGTTGACTGGTATCGGGCTGAGTGGATTTAATGCTCCACTCTCTCCTATTTAAGGAGGGCCTTGGGCATGGGAGAACTTTAGTGCTCTAGTGTCTAAATTCTATAAGTACCCAAGGTCTTTAGCTCTCCTTCTTCCTCCTCATTCATACTTCACTTGTAAAGAGGAAGAAGGGTATTGTGAGAGGTTTGCTTCACCGAGAAGAAGCAAGTTCATATTGGAAGAATCGTACGCGCGTGGATCCTTGGATTATTCACCACCGCTATAGGTGGATACCAAGTAAAAGGATAAGTGTTAGCATTGTTCTTCTTTGTTTAGTTTTGTATTTCCGCTACGCACTAACCATGTAGGAAGAACCGACCATCCATATCAATATCTAACACGATAGACACTGTTACCGGTCGACTGGTATCCGAGCTAATCGACTGACACCCTTTTTCAGCCAAAAATTACATTTTAAACCTAATTTTAGAAATGCATCAATAATTCCACTGACATCCAAAATTCTCCAAATTTTGTGGAGATGTCTGTTTTACCATTGTTACTTAGGAAAAATATATTCATTACAAATCCCAAGATTGATATAAAAACTAAAACTATCTGAATTGTTCAAATGAACCTTAACTTAAAATCTTAGTTTTGGCTTTCTCTTGATGTATTTTTCCATATTAAACCAAAATGTATCTCTAGTATTGGTTTAAATGACATCTATACATCTAAAACTAATTTTCATGTAATATGAATCTAATTTCATATTTTCATACATGAAACACATCCCAAATGTACCAACTAACTAGGTTAGAGATTCAAGTTCATCTCTAACTCTTTAGGCACATTACATGACCCATCTAGAATCTCAAGTAAGGTCCACTTGAGATCCTTTGACAATGGGTCTTAACTTGACTCTTTGACCACCCCGTAGAGCTCTTAACCTTAATCATCTCCCTTGGTGACTCATCTACTATTGTTAGGCCACATAGCTCCACCTTGGATGATGATTTGTCTATAAATATGACCTTTTTCACCTTAAGCACATCACCCTTGCCATAATCATATGTCAACCTTGCATATGTCTTTTTATTTGCCTTGGATGACTCTCTCTTGCCCTTGGTTATTTTCCCTTTGCCATTAACAAATACTACCCTAGCATATGATTTCCCTTTGGCATTGGAGAGATTAGATTGGTATCCCAAACTCAATCTATCATTGTTGGTTTTTTGGCTACCCAAAACCATATTCAACCATATAGATCCAACTTTGAATCTTTCTAGGATTTTCTCCAAATTATCAAGCTTTGCCTTCAAAGTTTGATTTTCCTTTTCTAGGTTCCTAACTCTAGAATCCACTTGTCCATCATAGACATTCCTAGACCTACCCTTCTTAGGAATGTGTCTCCCCTTCTTGGGATTAATACCTTGGTTCTCCACTAATTTCCTCTCTTTAAGCAAAGTAGATTTTTTTTCCTAGGTCTAATATGCATAGGTATCTTAGGGTTAATTACACAATTTACCCTATTTCTATCATGGTACCTAAATCCAAAATTGTGCATGGATAAATAATTAACAGTATTTCTAGCATGTATTGGAAAATAAGAATTTGAAATACAATTCAAGTTAGGGTATACCTCCCTTACTCTTGAAGCTCGCCCTTGACTTGAGCTTCTCTTCTTCTCCCATTTCTTCAAGTGTGCTACTGACTTCTTGATTTCCCTCTTCTTAGTGCACTTGGTGTGGTAATGACTTTTTTCCCCACATGTGAAACACACAATGCGCATCCTCCTCATCTCGGCTTCTTCATTCTTACAACCTATTGGTGTAATTTCACCTCGGTCAAAGTTGATCAGGTTGACTATACTTGAGTTGGCTCAATCTTGAGTCATGATGTTTGAATTTTGATATTTGACAATATATGGAGAGATTGTTGGAATAATTGTTCTTAGGTCAAGTTGACTCATTTGACTATACTTGAGTTGTAATGTTTAACAATAAATGGAGATTGCATGTGCAATTGTCCATTTGATAGTTTGTCGAACAGAAGTTAAGTAGGTCAAAGTTAACTAGATACTTGACTGGGAAAGTCCTAACTGGAGGTTAGGCAAGAAAGAAGAAAATCCAAGTGGGTGTGTGGAAAGTCTTGGTGAGTGAAGCCAGACAGATGAAAAGCCCTAGTGAGTGAAGCTAGGTGGTGTGAAAATCTTAGAGAATGAAGCTAGGTAATGGAAAATCCAAGTGAGTGAAGCTTGGTGAAAGACCTGGTGAGTGAAGCCAGACATATGTGAAAGTCCTAGTGAGTGAAGCCAGACAGTTGAAAATCTAGGGTATGAAGTCAGGTGAAAGTCCTAGTAAGTGAAGCTAAGCAATGGTGAAGATCCTAGTGAGTGAAACCAGGTAAAAGTCCTATTGAGTGAAGCTAGACAACGGTGAAAGTCTTGGTGAGTAAAGTTAAACATTTAAAATTCAGGTGGGTCAAGGTTGACCGAATAAATGATATTTGATAAATTCAAGTGGGTCATGGAGGAACATACACTTGGAACGAGATTGTAAGTCCAAATGGGTGAAGGTTGACCGAACACTTGACACGTAGAAAAAAGTCCAAGTGGGACAAAGGATTGACTAAACACTTAGTGACGAAGTCCTAGAAGGCAAGGGTGATCGGATGCTAGGCACGAGAAAGTTCCAACAGGTCATAATTGACCAGATGCTGGACTTGGAAAATTTAGACTTGAGTGAGGCAAGTCAAGATAGCTCAATCGATCAGCTGATCAATTGAATCAATAGATTGATTGGCGGCCACTCTCTCACAAAATTGCGAGGGAATATAAGGCTACTTGATGGATCAACTGATCGATTCAGCCTTCCTCAATTGATCAGTTGATCGATTGGAAAGGTTTTCTCATGAAGATGCGAGACAGCTAGAATCGATCAGTAGATTGATTCTAGGAACTCGTGTGAGAGCATAGTAGCCAGCTGGATTAATTAGTTGATCGATTGGAATTCGACCGTTGTGACTCAACGATTTAAGCGCGCTGCTCCTACCGACGCAAAACAGCTCTTCCTCTCCCAATTCTTCTCCAGCTCTCACCACCAGTTCTTGAAGGTTCTTGGAGCAAAGTGCTGCTACATTTCCATGCATCAAGAGGTGATCCAAGCAACAAGGAAGAGCAAGCTCGGGTTTTATTGTTGTAAATCTTGTAAGATTTCATTTGTATTAGCTTCCCTTTTCTTCTTGTTGTATTGAGAGCTTATATGAGGTTTCTCCACCTCCGGAATATTTCTGAGAAAGAGTCTTTCATAGTGGATGTGTAAGAGAGGGCTGGATCCTTGGATTAGTTACCTCATCTTGAGATGGATACCAAGTAAATCTATTGTTAGGATTGGGTGGAGTATTCGCTTCGAGTTTCTACTGCATATCATCATCAACGAAGCGAGATGAGCTATTCCCCCTCTAGCTCTGAAAGGTCCCAACAAATGGTATAAAAGCGAGGTCACTCTTCTTTCGACTAATCGCCGAGAAGACAACGAGCTAGAGGATGAAGCTTGAAGTGAAGCCCTAAAGTCAAAGTCAAATATTTCATCAAAGGAACAACTTAAAGATGAATTTCCAAGATGAAGTTGGATTTGTTATAAAAACTCCTCCACCATTCACATCAACAAGCTTCAATCTTTGGAAATCAATTATCAAAAGTTTTTTTATGATGGAGATAGAGCAATGGTTTGCTCTAATAGAAAATTTTGAAGCTCCAAGGGATAGCAAAGGTAAAATTCTCAAGAAGGAGCAAAGAACAAATTCAAAGAAGCGAGGCAAATGACAAGGTAACTAAAATTTTGGTTAATTTATTGTCAAGCTCTATTATATACAAAATTGGATAATACAAGGATACAAGTGAATTATGCAAGTTGGTCAAGATCCATGAAGAACCCTCCATTGTGTAAGGAGCTAGATCGCTAAATACGTAGAAAAGCGCAGTGGAAAAAACAAAAATCTAGTCCTTCCCAGAAGATCCAAGTGAAGTAAAACCATATCTAAGTTTACTCTATCACATAGAATATATATTTTACCTTTGTTGTGTGCCCTTCGCAATTCCGACGACAACCTTCTTCAATCTTCTCAGATCTTAACGCGATCAATTGTTCGGGCCTCTACGGTATCCACACGAACAAAGATTGGAGAAGGAAAACCAAATTGTAGTGCTAGCCACAAAGTGAGTTTCGACCACGTAGGGGAGAGGAAGAAGAAGACTAAGGAAGAAGAGAAATTCACTTTCACTTAATGAAAAAATGAATCCAAAACCCCTTTTGTATTCATCTAATTAAAAGCTTTAATTGATATTAATGTCCCATTAATTCAATATATGACTCTTAGTCTTCCTCCTCATGACCAAGTCAAATTAGGTCATTCATCTTCTATATGACCAAGTCAAAATTGGTCATTCATCTTCCATTATGACCAACTCAAAATTGACCATTCATCTTCAATGATGAATTCAAGTTAAAAATGAGTTAGACTCATCATGATGTGGATCATGCCAGAACATTTTACAGCTAGTAGATGGCTCGGCTGGCCAGCTAGAAATGGGGATTCCTTTGTTTAATAGGGAAAATTACATGTTATAATTACACATAATATAGAAATGGGCCTCCTTTTTTTTATTATAGGTATGAGTAGTCATTCTATGCTAGTTGTTCTATCAAAATTGGATTGCACGACCATGGGTCCAGGTGATAGGTGAGTAGGCAACCTAGATTTACAGGGAAATGAGTCGTCATTAATTATATTGGTGCGGTATAGTAGAAGAAATAATTAAATTTGATTTGTCTTGTTGATGTCCCCACAAGTGTATGAGAATATCAAAGTAATATAAAAGATTTATCGTAACCACAGGGAAGTGCAATTTCAAGCACTAGCTAGTCTACTCTTATGAAATATCTAGATTAATCATGAATTTAGGTTTTGGGGTTGTTTGGTCTACAAGTTATTGCAAGGAGATAGGAGAGCAACGGAAGTAATTCAAGGTAAGGGTCGTATCTTGTGCTCGGGTTTCATTGTATCGGATGAATGATATATAAGATTTATGGTTAAATCCCAACTCTCCAACCTTAGA
>JBAMIE010000103.1:2947067-2958323 GCA_037177295.1 Kaempferia parviflora
GGTAACCTTGCTCTAATGAGTCTGGAGGTTAGCTACCCCAGTCCATTAGGGAACGCGCATTCATGTTGGTACTTAGCTAGGGCCCAAATGCAAGTTGATTATGTATTTTCAAGTATTTATATATCTATATATGTTTTTAAAAGGCATTACATGCAGATACTTTGTGACATGATATGATGCTTATGTTGCTTATGTTTATGATATGTTTATGATCATGATATGATGCTTATGTTTATGATATGTTTATGATCATGATATGATGCTTATGTTTATGATATGTTTATGATCATGATATGATGTTTATGTTTATGATATGTTTATGAGCATGATATGATGTTTATGTTTATATTATGATGCTATGCCTATGTTAGAATCATGTTATGAAGGTACGCCATGTTTATGCTTACATGATATATTACGTGGCTTTTGTGAGTAGGAAAGGATCTTACTAAGCTATTGCTTATAGATGTATTTTCCTTATACTGCAGGAAATCAGCATTAAAGGAAGCAGCAGGAGGGGCTAAAGGGAGTGTGTGGTGGTGGAACGGTGGAAAGGAACTCTAGTTATCTACGACATTAGGAACTAGAGATGTTGTTATTGACTTCCGCTTGAACATGTTGATGTTACAGACATGAATTTGAATGCTATGTTTAGTGCTAGTACTTGTTTACTCTATGCATGCTAGCTACTTATAGATTGTTACATGAATTTATGCTAAGGAACCTAAGTACTACTTTTGTTTTGATGTGCACTTGTTATATTGTTAGTGGCCGAACCTTAGTTGAAGCTTCCTTGTGTTTAGTTGATGGATACCATGAAATAAAGCATGTGGCCGAACCCTTCTTGTTCATCTTCACCTTGTAGACACTTGCATGTATTTCTAGATTCACCTATATTCATGTGCTCTTGATTAGGTAATTGTATCTCCATGTTTCTATGTATGCTTTAACATGTAAAATGCTTTCTGGGATTAAATCTTAAGCACCTTGTTTTAAAAATAGAAAGGAAAGAGATTAAGCATGCTCACATGATCAGCTTTGGATCCCCGTGATTGAGTATGATTATGATATGCTAGCATTGTATGTTTTAAATCCATGTATGATTTGTATGTAATGTAGCGCCGCCCTGAGCGTAGATAAGGACGGGCGTTACAGTCCACCCGACCAAGATTTCATGCTCAATCCCCTGACTAGGACTTCGTGCCTAATCCCTTGGCCAGGACTTCGTTACATAGTCTCAACTAGGTCTTTCTTACACACTCAAGTAAACTTGTTAAATCACAACACATCTTAACTTTGAACCCTTTACCAATATCAAACCAAATTCGATTAGCTGGTAATTCCAGCACCAACAATAATAAATTAAAATAACAATTACATTTATAATTAAAAATAAAATTAAGAACTAAATTAAGATTATGAATTAAATTAAAGTACTTTCATTAAATTAAATTAATAAAAATACTAGGTATCAAAGGAATATTGATAAAAGGAGTGCATGGTTTTAGTAGTTGGAGGAAGGTGGATTTAGTGTTGATTGTGTGAGCAAGACGAGTTACAAAGGTGGAGAGTTGGGCAGCGAATGAATTATTGTTGAAGGAAGGATACTAGAGAGGATGACGAAGTAGAGAGGGAGAATAGGCCATTAGAGTGAGTGAGGTTGTCAAGTGTTATTCAAGCATGACTTACTAATAGAAGATTGTCATAATAACAATGTAGTTAAAAGGAAGAAGTGCACTACAATGGAAATGATAAGGAGCATGATAAAAAAGAAATGATCTTCCGAATTCATTTGGGTTGGAATAATACATATAACTATCTACCTCCTCAATTGATCACCAACAAAAACATGTGAGAAATTAAATACCATATGTGTATAATGCATGACAAAAGTGAAAAAAGAAAAAAAAAAATCAATGGTTGATCATCTAAAGGCATTCAATTGCATTGCATACTCTTACGTTTTAACTTGAAACAATTTAAGTTTGATGAGAAAAGAGAGAAAATAAGGTTGATCGGATGAGGTGAGGAATCTAAAGGTATTGCTTATTTAGTCCTGACAACAGACTTGTTATCTTGAGATGTGTTTGATGAAACTGCAACTTGTTTATTACATTTTGAGATTGTAATCAAGAGCTAATCGTGAAAATTTATTTTTGACTCGGATCAAACACAACCACTCTCAATAATATTTTATTGTGACTCGGGTCCTTCACATGCTCGTCCCCAGCTTATATAAAGAGAGGTTAATCACGGAGCCTGTTTATAGTCAACCGTCAAGTTAGTAAGGGGTGGAAGGAGTTTTTTACTCTGATGACATTCATCGGGTAATTATGAAGGAATTTTAAGTTATGAAGGAATCTTCGACAAGTACCCATCGAAAATTAATCCCTTATCTAAAAAAATAAAAAAAAAACACCCCTATGCAATTTATATGTCGAGGGATTATGATTATTTAGACCAAAGTACACCATGCAATTCTTCACTTAAAAAAAAAAAATTCTTATAATAATAATAAATAGATAAAAAGTTTTTCTTTTTTCGTATTTCTATTTCTCTTGTGAATAATTATCTATATAAGGGGAGATATTCTACATTTTCAAAAACTTGTAATATTAGCAAAGTCCTATACCCTAGCTATCATCACATTTTACAAAATTACCATACAAAAAGAAGGTAAAGTAGCAAGTATGGCATTAAAAGAGTTTCTTTCTGCTTTTATTATTTTTATTAATTACGAACACAGTCCCACTGTAGGTTTAGTACACCGCAATACTCCCTGTCACATCACCTTTCATTCCACTGTCAATCCTTTGTCTGCCCTAATTAAAACTATTCTCTCCTCTCCTCTGTCACAAGAAATTTAAGAAAACATTAACACAGCTTCCCATCCTTGGAGATATGTTCTTCCCGATCAGATAGAAGAAGTGGAAAAAGACAGCATCATTCCACCACTTCCTCTTCCATCCCTTCAAATTCTTCATGGATTTAGGTAAAATAATTAAGCTGCAATTTTACTCGGATCTATGTGTTAATGTCTTTTGTGTTACTTAGTAATTAACAACAGATCCAGTAAGTTAAAGATCTCTATATGTATATAATTAACATTTTGAGAAAGATCTCAATTTGTTCTTTCGATATATAGATCTGGCTACTTTATTTTTTCGTGAGGATGTATAATTAATATTAATTGTTCGACGAAACAATTTAAGAAGAGAATTAGCTAGCTTGTTGAATTCTTGTATTTATGTGCATATACAGGCTAATTGTGGCATGGTTATGTTAGTTCTTGTAAAATCCAACAGATTAATCAAGTGTGAATGTTATATATGTATGTATATATATATATATATATTAATGTTTGCGGATTTGGTGCAAATGAACTCAGAGATCGCCGGCGGCAACTATCACCAATTAGCCGCCCCGGTGTCAACATCGGTTGTTGCTGCTCCTGCTGCTGTTGATGCTCCTGCTCCGAGTTTAAGCCGGTACGAGTCACAGAAGCGGCGTGATTGGATCACGTTCGGGCAGTATTTGGCGAACCGGCGGCCGCCAGTGGCTGTGGCACAGTGCAGCAGCGCGCACGTGCTGGAGTTCCTGCGGTACTTGGACCAGTTCGGTAAGACGAAGGTGC
Organism: Kaempferia parviflora; assembly: GCA_037177295.1. NCBI lineage: Eukaryota > Viridiplantae > Streptophyta > Magnoliopsida > Zingiberales > Zingiberaceae > Kaempferia > Kaempferia parviflora. The sequence continues at coordinate 2,950,702 of JBAMIE010000103.1, forward strand.
ACGTGACGGGCTGCCCTTTCTTCGGCCTCCCCTGCCCTCCAGGCCCTTGTCCCTGCCCGCTCCGCCAGGCCTGGGGATCCCTCGACGCTCTTGTCGGCCGCCTCCGTGCCGCCTTCGAGGAGAACGGCGGCCGCCCCGAGTCCAACCCCTTCGCCGCCCGCGCCATCCGCCTCTTCCTCCGCCAGGTCCGCGACCTCCAGTCCAAGGCCCGCGGCATTAGCTACGAGAAGAAGAAGCGCAAAAGGCCGCTGCCTCTGTCTCCTCCCCCTCCGCCACCTCCCGCCGGCTGAACAATACGTCAATTCCAGTACATATACATTACTACAATATCTATCTTCATGCATTTTATCATCACATGAACAACGGTTATCATTCTCATGAAATCTAGGGTTCAATTTGCTGCTTAATTCCCAGAATCATCATCAAAAATTTATAAGATTTTGTGGAAATGAACTGACACAGTGAGGAACACAAGTACACAGTACTGAACTGGAAGGGAAAGCAAACTATTTATGGAGAGTCTCATCTTTAAATGCTTACCCTCAATGAAAAAAGTTGTGTGCTGGATCATGACACTATTGTTATTTTGACTGATGATTCAGCGATAAATCTAGATTCTTGCTACATGTACACGTGGCAAACTCATAGATGCACAGCATGGATATGCTAGATTTGTTCACAAGACTCTTACTTATATATAGTCATACAGTGTTTATTCATCAGTTTGAAGTTCATAATACATATTATGGAACACAGTAGTTTCTGTGTACGTAGTAATATATTTATATATATACAGGCCGGTCTTAGGTTGTATTCTTTTAATAATTTTAATAAATACAAGGGTACGAAAAAGGTTTAAGAATCAGTTGATCATAATATTATATTTTGTGTTTTTCAGATTAATCTGGCCGACAACTTGAGAGTGTGATATAGCTGTTTCTTGGCATTCATGATTGGTTGGCATGCAATCATTGTGGGAATAGAGTGCATGCAATTAAAATGTACTTGTTATGCTTCTCTTTGATCAATTATCACTAGGAAATATTTTTACTTCGAATGTTACAGTAGGGGTTATATATATATAATCAGGTTATTAGTAATTAATCTTGTTTCATTAACACAAAAGTGGATTGGATCATCAATCGATACTCTTAACTCCTTCAAGATGTTCTCTCAAGTATGTATTTTGTCTAGTATAGAAATACAAATTACCATGGGTTAGCACAATTCAGTTATTGTATTCCAAATGAATAGATATCTATATGAAAACTTAAACTATTTACTATCAAACCTTTGTTAGAAATAAGCATGTAAAAAAGTTTAGATCCACACTTCTACTGAATACTTATATTAAATCTCAGTAACATATACAGATTGCAAGTTCTACAAGGAATTAATATCCTAAGAAATATTGGTTGGTTTTTAAGCCTATAGTCGTTGCTTTGATTCATGAATCTGTCCATCTTAAATGATATTACATGAAGTTTGTGTTTCAAAGTTGCTATAGTTTTCATCTACACAAAATCTACTCTTAGCTAGTTTCATTTATTTATTTATTATTATTATTGTTTGCTTTATGCTGATTTTGATATAGTTACTACATTATTTTTTTTTATTTAGTTGGCCCCATATATCCACTACATATTATACCTATGATCAAGAGTTGTGATGTTAATAGAGGGAATAAATTTTGATGGATGGCCACACGTGTTGATTATTAAGGTGCTTAATTTTTGAGCTATTAGTTTATGAGCCAATGGAGGATTTAAAGTCTTGGATAAATGAATTCATAATCTTAAATATTTCTTTTGTTCATAATGTGAGATAGTTTTGCATAATAGTCAATCTTAAATATATTGAGACATCAGCAGACATGCAATAAATAAATGAGAAGGTTTTTTCTATTTAGTTTTATTTAGTTGTTAAATACTTTCTTAATTTTATTGTCTTGTGGTGAATTTTAGAAGTAGGAAAAGTATTTTTTTTAGAGGAGCCATTTGGATTCATATGTAGAACATGTGTTGTATCTTAAAAAAAAAACAATGTGTATGAATATATCATTATACTATTCTTTATTCAAAAGGTTGATTAACCTTCAACGACGATTTTCCTCTATCTCAATTATTGGCAATAGTTTCATGTAAGCCAACAAGATCGATCCATTCTAATGTTTAGCTCCACAATTAAGAATTAAATCGATCAAGTTAGTACAATGTGCCTCTCGAGTAAATTTAGATGCAAGATAAAATAGACAAAAATTAAACCAATGTAGCATCAATTTCCTACTGGTCTAATTTGATTTTTAAAATGACATTTTACTAAATGATACAGTTGAAGTTTGGTAATTACCAAAGGACACACCATAATTTTATATTTTCAAGTGGCGTGCCTTCAAATTTTGCCATTTCCTAAAATACTAGTTCAAGTGTCCAGTACATTCAAATTTTTTAAAAGTATTTTCATTAAATCTTGTGTTTATAATAATAATAATAATAATAATAATAATAATAATAATAATAAAAGTAAATTGATGCCTAAAAGTCAAATTAATTTCATCGTGCTTTCTGGCTATCATTTTAATCTATCAAGATGTCTTTTCTAAAATATTTTAATGTCTTTTCAATAATTAAAATTAAAAAGTAAGTATATTATCAAACTCTTAGGTTGTACCAGCCTATAGATGGGTTCCCGTTATTTAAGTAAAGTCGTATTAACAAACTCGGGTTGCCGGGTGAAAATGAAAATGAGATTGATAGTAATAGAGAATAATAATGATAATTTTTTAATAATAATTTTAATAAATTAAATTTTTATAAATATACACAATAAAATTTAAATATGCTACTAAATATACTTAATTTAAATTATAATAAAAATAATAATTACATTTAATTACAATTTAATTTTATTAATTGTATAATAAAATTAAAGATAAAACTCTCTCTCACACCAAATATGGTGATGTCAATAATGCAATACTAAAGATGTGTTACACTATTCACCACACCATATGTAATTTAGAATTTAGCATATGGATTGGAGCATTTTGATGCTAATTTTATACTAAATTTGATATTTTGATGATGAATTAAAGATTCTCTAAGGTCATTATATCACAATTTTAATCATTAAAAATTAGAGGTCCTCAAGATACGCACTTTTAATTAAAATACCTTGATGACCTCTTAAAATTTTTAATGGATAAAATTGTAATATAAGATACTCATACAAGAACTGAATATCTTTTTTCTTTTAAAATAAAACTTAATTTCCCCGTGAATCTAGCAAAATATCATTTTAAAAATTTCTCAGTGGATGGGGCGGCATCTCCCTCGCCGACAGTGTTACTTAATCCGTCCTTCTCCCAGATAACTTTAAGTCTTTAATTCACAAAAATGAATCCATGCAGCAGCAGTGGAAGCGGCGGCAGCAGTGCCCTTTGAAAATTGTATGGCACGCGGGTCATTCACCTCCCACGAGAGCCTCTGCCACCCGTGTCGCCGTCGCTAGTCAGCACTGCTCAGTGCGTATCAGTACGCTGACGGTACGGAGCAAGCACCGTCACCGGCGCTTTCACCGCCGCTGAGGACTTCTGCCCCATCCCATGCAATCAGACACGCGACCAAGCCACGCCCTATCCTCTTAGTTTTTTGTTTTTGAATATTAATATTGTCAAAAATAAATAAATAAATAAATAAATTAATTAATTAATTAAAAGGTTTTTGGTAAAAAGAAAAATAAAAAACACAGAAAAGACGCTGAAATAAAAAAAGGGTATATTTTACTTAACCGCGTGAAATTTAGTATCATACATTATACGTATTTAAGTTGTAAAATTAAAAAAAAAAAATATGCAGGACTTTTTCCTTATATTCTTTTTCACATTCAAAATTTTGTTTTGCCCCTGTTTTTAATTTTCACTGTCAAATTCCGATTCAAATGGTATAAACATTAAAGAGACTTGTAGAAGTATATTGATTTTGATTTAAAGCGATTCAAAATTCTTGTAATTCATTAGTCAATTAGGACAAAACTAATGACTTCAAACTAAAATCAATACACTTTTTGAAAATATTCTTAATGCAGTCATGCACACAGATTTGAATTCAACAATGTAAATTGAGAACAATAAATTTTTAAATGAATTGAGAAAAATTTAAGTACGAAAAGAAAAAAAATGAACGTAAATGAAGGAAGGGGCATGCTTGAAAATTATTGTGTTTTTGAAAATTATTCTAATTTTTTTCAATTTATAGTTGTATTTAAAATTACTATAATATCAAATTATTTTATATTATAATAATTATAATAATTTTAAACAAAATTACTATATGCTTTAGCAGTTGAACAAAACTACTCTAACAAAATTTGGTCGCACGAGGTAGCCCTTTAATTTAATATATTCTCCATTTAGAATTTTGAACAAAATAATTTACTTCAAAATTCCTTTGTTTTTTTTTTTTTTAAATGTGCGTTATGTTCTTCGATTATTTCCATTGAGCAATCAGGTGTGGACCGGGGCAAGCCGGCCAATATAAGAGAAGGCCCACCATTTGTCCAACATATAGTAATATAAACATATTACAAGATAATAATTCTAAATAGATATGAAGAATACCAACTAAATGATCTTGTTTTCCACATTTTACACATATGATCCTAACAATAATTAAATTTGAAGAAATAAATTAAATTAACTTTAAATAAAGCCACAAAAAGCTCTCGAAGATTATTTCTTCTCTAATCTTTTTTTTTTAAAAAAAATCTAATTTGGTTGAAAGATAATACGTTACTTTTCAGGAATAGGTTGTGTGAATGACTCATTCACACCTAGGTTCTATGAAGTTATTGTTGGTCCTGAAGTATAAAAAAAAATTATAGAAAACATGAAATCTGTAAAATTCACAGTGATCTCCTGTAGTAGATCTTGATTTTCACTTGTCACCAAAAGAATGATCACGAATAAATTGGAAAGCTCTTCAAGATTCACAAACAAAATCCCTCAGAGTTATTTCTTCTTCTCTGCAAGACACATAGTCTCAGAAGAATTCCGATAGCACTTTCATTGTGCTTCGATCTCTTCCGCATACACAACATAGTAACCTTTTCCTAATGCTTTCATTCCTCTCGTGTACTAATTGCCTCGGACGCTCTTTTATAGAGAAAGATGACTCTTCCTCTACCTCCATTAATGGAGGAAGGTGAAAGGGTTGATCATAAAGGAGGAAGATGAAGGGGAAGAGACACCCTTTCATCTTCGTAACAACTATATCTCTCACTCGTCCAAGTCAATCCATAAAAGTTAGCAAAGACCATATAAGTCACATAGACTAGATTATAATCAAGTCACAAAGACCAGATAAGAACATTCAATCCATACTTTAGGGAAAATATTTTGTGCGACAACAAGCACACTCAGCAACTATTGCTAAGAAGATTGCTACACCTTAATTTAGCTGCTCTATAGAACGAATCTGAGACATAAAAAACTTACCTTTTATCCTAAATTAAATTATTTACATCTATATGAACATCTCTAATCCATCGTAATAAATATTATGTCAAGAGCATTTTCAACATTCCCAATCGATATAATTTATTCACAATTAAATTTTAAGTACTCAATAAAAAATATAACTAGTCGACCCGTGAATAAATAATAATAATGTAAAAAAAATTTAATCTTCCTTTTTAACTAGAATCTATTCATTCTAATTAGTCACTTTCTTAATTATGCTCCATAGACCAAATTATCTATAGCTAATAAGAAACATTCTAAAGTAGCAGACATTGATTATAATTTCAAGTAGACAATAAAAAATCATTTAGGGTAAGATTGAGACTAACTTATAATCTCAATGTTCTCACATAGTAGAGAAGTAAGGATCCATTCTCTTACTACCTTTATTGTCGCTATAGCATATGTGGTATGAATCACATGCTACAATATTTTTCTTTTTACCAAAAAAGTCCATGTTTTTTTATAACATCGTACAGATATCGATCTAGATATACCTAATGTCTAATCCTGAATTTAACTTATGAATTCCTAATTTGGCCTCCAGCAAGTTAAGTAAATGGTAGGTGCATTTACTTCGATCATTACATAAACAATTTCATCTTGATACAATTATCAAGGCGACTTTAACTTATAGATATATCTCTATTCACAGCTACGTAACTTGTCTCATAAGGAATTATCTTACCTTTATTTATACTTAACAAATAGAGATGATTATCCATGTAAGTGGACCAATCTTAACCTGCCAACATGCTTATTTGAGACTTTATTCAAATTTAACAAATACATATACACTAATAGATCATGACATTTTACAATGTGTTACATTTTACGAAGTCACAAAGACTTCACATATCCTTGAAATGATTCTTTAGTCAATGACTTAGTAAAAGAATCTGCAAGTATATCATGTGTAGTGATATACTTAAGAATTAGCTTTTCTTGTCTACAACATCCCTTACAAAATTATATTTAATTTTTATATGCTTGTCGTTGCTGTGATATTTGGGATCCTTAAAAAAATTATAGTAACTTAATTATCACACTACACTGTAACAGGACTCTCACTGTTCTCAATAATCTTCGGATGCTTCAAGAACCTTCTTAACCAGACAATTGTTGGTACAGGTTGCACCAGAATCGAACCTGAATCTCCTTTTCAAAAAAAATCTAGAGGTGGAGAATCCTCGTACAGACTCCAACAAGAACAAATACAAGAAGAAGAAAAGATAAGCTAGTACAAATCAAATCTTACAATAATTACAACAATAAACCCTAGCTTGTTCACTTCTTGCTTGCCCACCACTTGATCAACTTGGAAATACAATTACACTTCCCTCTAAGTTTTCAAGAAACCAGGTGGTGAGTGTTGGAGAAGAAACAAAGAGAATTAGTATGTGAGCACTGAGACAAATGTCATAAAATGCCATTTAAACGCACACCTAGGGTTCCCTAATTGATTGGGCTTGCTCCCAATCAATTGCCACGTTGGATTTGCATTCAAACTTGTGTAATGGTCATAACCCAATCAATAAGGTTATCGATTGGGGTAGCTGGATCGATCGGCTGATCGATCTAGCTAGCTTCTATGTTCATGTGAGAGCTCTCAGAATCAATTGACCAATTGATTCAGCTCTCCTTGTGACATCCTAAGAAAAACCTCCCCAATCAATCAACTGATCAATTGGGACCACCTGAATCAATTGACCAATCGATTCTAGGAGATTCTGTGTTTTTGCATTAATGGTCAAATCGATTAGCTGATCGATTATCCTTTGCCTTAATCAATCAATTGATCAATTGAGCAACCCTAACTTGCCTAACGCAAGTCTAGGATTCTATGCCCAACATCCGGTCAACCGTGACTTGTTGGGACTCTACATTGCCTAGCATCTGGTCTGCCTTGACTTGCTAGGACTTTACCACCAAGTGTCCAATCAATCCTTTGACCCACTTAGACTTTTCATCTTGTGCTAAGTGTCCGGTTAACTTGACCCGTTTGGACTTACCAAACACTAGGTGTCTGATGAGCGTAGATTGTATCATTAATTCTGCATTGTATTTGCTCATCACTTTGATTTCATAGCTTGATATCTGCGCT
>JBAMIE010000103.1:3085390-3098826 GCA_037177295.1 Kaempferia parviflora
TATACAGCCAATGACATGCTTGGACTTTATCTGCATTTGTACACCTGCACACTCAACATGCATATCAGTACACAATGCAAATCATAACTTAAACTTTGCCTAATACCAAAACTATGAGTCACCATGATTGCTCCAACTGAATGTTCAGTTGATGAGGCACGACCGTAACATGAATTGCACTGGAGGTGGGGCACGATCGCCCTAAGGCACGACCAAACCGTGGGACAATTTGTATGGCCCTAGGGAGACACAGTGTCAACTTGCCTTTGGGGCACGACCTTGCCTTAGCTGATTAAAGTATGGTCATACCTCAAAGGCACAACCACACTCTGCTTCATTCGCTCCAAACTACTCCAACATTCATGTAAGCTCTGCTTTTGCTCTAAAATGTACATGTCAATCAAAATACGAAACGAGTAGATCTTTAAATCAAAAGAGTAGAAATATGACATAATAATAAAATATGGTGTGATAAGTGTAAATCATGATCTTAAAATGTAATAATATATAGGTTAAACATTGTTTAAAAATAAGCATAATCTATCCATGTGGCATGTGGCCGGGGGCATCAAAGCCCGGGGCACCCTTTGATGCTTCATTTGTGGCAAAAGAATGAATCATTTGCCCCCAGCGCCCCCGCCGATCTGTCTCAGTGCCAACACAGAGGAGGTAAACCACGGGTGGCTACTAGCCATAAGTGCAAATGCTTCATTGATCATTTGAAGAGATTGGTGCAACTTTCATCTATCAAATTTGGGCACATAACTTGCACTCACCTCGTCATCACCTCCTCATCATCTACATCACCATTCACAAAAGTGCAGAGCAGTCGAACGAAAGGAAGCACTGAGTTGAAGCAATTCTTGTTATGCGGCACTCCCTTAGCAAAGGAAGCATAAGCTGTAGGAATTCTTGTTAATTTATTATGCTGCCGTCTCGGACAACTGGTATTACGTCGAACGCCCCGCCCTGCTGCGATTCTCACAATGCCAACGCCCAATTTTTTCTCTTGGATCATTCCAACCAGCTGCTTAATTTGTTCCACTCCACCAAACCATAAATCGTCCGACAAAGCAGGGATCGGGATTAATTGCAGCACGCAGAAACTTAAAAGTAAAATCATGCTTTTGCTGCTTTCCCTGCTTCGGTTTCTGCTTCTGCTCCTGCTCGAGCTGGCAGCCATGCCACCGCCGGCAGCCTCTGAGGCACCGCTCGGCTGCCGCTCATCGTGCGGCGCCGTCGATATCCCCTACCCGTTCGGTATCGGCCGCAACTGCTCCATCAACGAAAGCTTCACCGTCGACTGCAACCGCACACGCGACGGAACCGACGAGGTGCCTTTCCAAGGGGACGTCGAGATTGCGGAGATCCTCCTGCCGCAGGGCCGCGCCAGGCTGCTGAACCAAATCTCCTCCCAGTGCTACGACCCCACCACCGACTCCATCTCCCGCAACTTCTGGTACCTCCAAATGGCCGACGCCTACACCTTCTCCGACACCCTCAACAAGTTCACCGTCCTTGGTTGCCAGACCCTGGCCTACATCGAAGGCGACAAGGGCAGTACGGAAGGCGTCGGCGGCTACCAGACCGGCTGCGTGGCGGTATGCCACAGCGAGGGAAGCCTGAGCAACGACACCTGCGCCGGCATCGGGTGTTGCCAGACGGCCATCCCTAGGGGACTTCAGTACTACGAGGTATCCTTCGACGCCGACTTCAACACTTCACAAATCTACAACTTCACCCGCTGCAGCTACGCGGTGCTGATGGAGGCAGAGGCGTTCCAGTTCCGGGCGTCCTTCATCACCACAGACGACTTCCTGGCGAGCTACAGCGGCCGAGGAGTGCCACTGATGTTGGACTGGACGGTCGGGAAGGAGACGTGCGTGCAGGCCAGGCGCAACGCGAGCTCCTACGCGTGCAAGAGCGACAACAGCGAGTGCCTGGACTCTGTTAACGGCAAGGGCTACCTCTGCAATTGCTCCGGCGGCTACAAGGGGAATCCTTATCTCCCAAATGGATGCCAAGGTTAGCCACACGTACACATCTCTCTCCTGTAATCATTATATTCATGCGCATTCCCCAGTGCATATTGGTATAGGTCTGCAAATTAAATCACGGTTCAACTGTTCAAAATTAATAATCATTCGTGTCCTTTCGGAACTGTAGAATAGTTAAAATATAAAAATTTATCATATAAATATTAGATCATGTTTAAGTGTATATCTCTTTTATATCTTGATTACACTTATGATTAATAGCGATTCATAATTTATCTTTTTCATGACCAGGAGGACAAACTTTTACCATAAAATTAATAATCATTCATTAATTTATCTCTTCTATATTTATTTGAATCGAGCGTTGGACAACCAAATCAACCAAATCACCTGTTACCCCCATTTATAATCATGCGCAAGTCGATTGTATTGATCATCGATCGATTGCAGATATCGATGAGTGTGATGACGAGGAAGATCGGAAGCCGTGCACAGGTATCTGTCGAAACTTGCCGGGCAAGTACGAGTGCTTTTGCCCGCGGGGGAGCCACGGCAACCCCATCAACGGAACATGCTTGCCGAAAGCAACGCTCCCCTTAACGGCGACGTTGACGATATGTAAGCATGCAATAATCGTGTTCTTCTTCATTCAAGTTTCATTATTGTTTTTTTTAAATCTCTATTAATTTTATGAAAGGAAAATATATGATTTTTTTAATATTCTCTGCATCTATGTATAAACTTACAAGAAACAATTTTTTTTTACATGCTAACAAGTGGATTTTATATGGTTTGGAGACCTCACTTTTATATAACAACCTCAGATGCTTAAGGTGTGTCACAACTTACAAATAATTCACTATTATCACCCCTTCACAAGAAGCAATAAAGTATGGTTCTACAAATTATGGTTAACATCTAAAAGGCAATCTTAACCTGATCAATAAAATAGGCTTCTACAAAATATTCTATCAACCAATCAATTGTCCATCTTGGACGGTCCATTGGCAGTCAATTGACCTTCTCCGATCATTTAAAAACTCTCATTCAATCGACTAATATACTTGTGTAGACCCCTTACTTTACTTATATCCTATTGTAAATCTATCATAAGATTTGAAACATGAGCTGATCAACAAACATGGCTGGGATAGCTCCTAAAGTTGCTAGTCTTCAGTAACCAAGTCTTAGATAACTCATGCCCTTAGTTAGATATTAATGTAATTTATACCTCAAAATTAAATCCAAGATCACTATGCATGGTCACATGCATATAGGTTTCACGTGTTATTAGGCTTTATCTCCTTGATGTAGGCTTCATGTTCTTGAGTCTTCTAAGTGCCACTTCGATTTGTGCTACCTGCCATTTATTTTTTGAAATTCCTCCTAAATATGAGCCCTGCATGAGGTAGGCTTGCCATGAAAGTAACAGAGTAAAAATATAAATAACAAATAATTAAACTAGCTAAATGCATACCTTTGAAGACAAAGCATCAATACTGGGCATAAACCTTCGCAGGTAACCTGGAAATGCAAATAGATATAAGAAAGAAGTGTATAATGTAAAATAGTATATCTCATAACAAAATCTAATGAACAATAAATAGTCAAGGTCATTAGTTCAGCACTTAACCTCATTAATTTTTTATCACAAATTTTCTTAAATTTATTCTTAGATGGCTTGTATTTTTTTTTTCTTTTGCACTCTTATAAATATTAATCTTGATTTAATTTATTAAGGAATCAATATACATAATATTATATAAAGATAGACAACCTGCAATTTGTCTAGTAAATGATACATCATATATAGAACGATCCACAATCCATCCAGAACGAAGTGCATCATAATTATATATGAATATATAGGATGAACGACTCATAATCCACCCAATAAAAAATATTATATATATATATATGAGGTGAGTAAATCCACCTAATATAAAATATATCATATAAAGGAGTATGCACCTCACAAAAGAAAGGGGTGGACAACCTACACTTCACCTAGTGAGAAAGACATGTCGTGTAAATAGTCTAATCTTACAAACACACGCAAAAAAAAAATAAAAAAAAAAAAAATAGAGGGCTCTTTTTTAGCATAGAGCTAGGCTCTTTAATATATGTAAACCATTCATTATTTTGTTAATTTAGTGCAATGTCACACAATTCTTTCGGAGGATGGAATCAAAGCTCTATTTATTTATTTAATTATTTATTTTAAGGGCTAGAGTTGAAGCTGTAGTCACATAAAATTGATAAACCCAGTTTGCCTCATTGACTATCACTAGGGGTGGTCGCCCCGATCCCACGGAAGTTTCCCACGACCACCAGGGTAAATCGGGAAGCACTCGCGGTGGGCGGCTCAGAAGCCCTGCGTCCCTTAGTTACGATTCCCATTTAGAGAAAAAATTCCTATAATTCAGAAGGTTGAGCCAAAGCTTTATACAAGTAGCCATGTATCTCTTTTAGAAGATGGAGTCGAAGCTCTATACAAGTAGTCATGTAGCTCTTTCAAAAGGTGAAGCCAAAACTCTATCCAAATAGTCATGCAATTCTTTTAGAAGGCAAATTTGAAGTTGTGTTACAAATAAACACAACTCTTTCATAGGATGGAGCCTAAACTCTATACTACAAGTAGTCACGTAAATCTTTTAAAGGGAAAAGTAGAAAGGGTCATACAACTTTTTAGAGGAGAGTTGAAGCTCTATACTATAAGTAGTCATGCAACTCTTTGAAGAAAAAACCAAAATCTCTATGGTGTAAGTAGTCACATAGCTTTTTCGAAGGGCAAAGTCAAAACATTAGAGTACAAGTAGTTGTCTAACTCTTTTAAAAAGCAGAGTCAAAGCCCACAAGTACTCATGCAACTTTTTTTAGAAAGCAGAGCCAAAACTCTATAATACCAGTAGTAATATAGATCTTTTAGAGGGCAGAGTGGAGTCTCTACACTATACTAAAAGTAAGCAAACAACTCTTCCAGAGGGCAAATAGAAGCTCTACACGAAAGTAGTTCATTCAATATTGTACTACTTCAAATGAAAATTATTTGTATTTTAGTTTTTATGTGGTTCGTGTGGTAAAAAGGTGAATACACTAGCACCCAGCGCCCCTGTCAATCCGTCCCAGAGCCAACACGGAGGAAGTAAATCACGGGTGGCTACTAGTCATAAGTGCAAATGGTCAAGACACGGGGGAGATATATGCTCGGGCGCGCCGAGATTCGACCTCTAGACATCATGTGGTAAGTTTCTATGCCCCAAGGGGATGTTTTTACGTGGTTCGTGTCTTTTATAGCACTGTCCGAAGATTTTTGTCACCTATTAAGCTTAGTATGTGTTATCACTTGGAGTAACAATAGTGCACTAGTGTAAATAAGTAGTAACTAAGAGCATCATAAAAGGAAAAATAATTTAAAAGATAAATATTAATGGTAAGAATGTAAAGTCATTTTCAAAATTAAATCATCTCATTTGTAACACCCACGTATATAGGAAGCAAATACTCAACTATATAGCAGAAAGCAAATATCTAGCTATATAGCAGACCATAAGTGCAATAAACTACTAAAATAAATTTCTCTTTTTATCATTCCAATAGGTTTATCTTTAATCTCAATTGCAACATGCAATACCTTCTTTTGATAAAATTTCCCTTTAAAAACAACATATTTAGTTAATCTTTAAATAATGTTTTATAAATTTAAATCATACAGAAGAAAAATGTCAAATAGAATCAAGCAGGAAACCACACCTCAATTGAAGAACCTTTACAAGACACACTTGCATGACAACATAAGAAGGCATCCTTACACATAATCACCACTCAAATCTACAAAATGTAAATCAGAACATCATTGAGTATGACTTTACAATATCAAGAAAAACACGAAAAATGATCTCACCTTATGGCTACGCCTCTAAGAGAGGTAAACCAAATGATTTCCTAAATCTTGAAACTCATATACCACATTATTCCTAAAGGTCAACTTGAAATTGAGTTTGATTCTTACAACATGGGCTATTAGTGTTCAACAACTACCAAAAGGGATTGTTGTTGCTCACCCTTTCGGTTGCATTGTTATTGTAGATGAGGATAGTAAATGTTTCTTCAGCTAGGATGACGATAACTTTTAGCAAGGGTAGCAATTGCTTCCGTTAAAAAGGGCTATGTTGTTATTTTCACTAGGGACAACGACAATTATTATGCATGAGAGAGATAAGGAGAGCTCTTGATGCTTAAGAAGAATAATAGGAAAAAAAAATAACTCTAAAAATATATATAAACACCTTATAAATCCTAAACTAGGCGAACCAAGAATACAACTAAACCAAGCCCAAAGCATCTAGCTAGTTTGATTTAAACCTAACTTATCCAATTTGACTCTAATTTCAGTTCAGTTTAATTTGATTCCAAACAAGATTTAATAAACTTCTGAATGTTTTAATTTATTTTACTTTTTGGAGCATAACAAACCATCCTCAATCCTTTCAAGCATCTCCTTGAATTGGGTAACTTGCCCTTAAGTCCTCCAAGATATTCAATTTGGGATACCTTCATTGAGCCCTCCGAGAATATTCTTCTTAATTCGAGCTATCTACCCTTGAGATCATTCTTAATCTATGCTACCCTCCCTTGAATCCTCTGTCCTTAATTTTTAATTTGTGCTACCCTCCCTTGAATCCTCTGAGCACCTTCTTGATTTGAACTATCTACCCTCGAGTCCTTCATTCTTAATTTGGGCTACCTTGCCTTGAGTCCAATCTATCTTGATCAAGTCTTCTTGTCATCGAGATTGAATCCACTTAAGCATTCTATACCTATATCCTCGATTCCACCCTCTAAGCCTGCATATCTGATACACCAATATCAAATGCACACTAATCTTTGCCTTCACATCTTCTAAGTGCCTCATCAATCTGAGTTACATCCTTGCACATCCTTTAGGTTCCTAAATTCAAGCTACCTACCCTTGAGCAAATCCTTTTCTGGATACCTGATGTCAAAAGAGCGATCACAAATCCGAAAACTGAAAAGCCCTTCAACTATCACAAACCAAATCTCACTCTGTGCCTCGGATGTTCTACTCACGGTGAGAACTAGTCTCTTGTTTCTCTTTTGACTTCTTTCTTTTTCTTGCACTTGGACGAACCCCAAATACTTGGACACACACCTATATTTAGAGTGGAAGGCCGAGCACATCTTCATGAGCAGTGTGTGCACATGTATGCACTCCCCACGAGCATTTCATGCTCACATTGCTTAAAATGCAATGTGTGAGCAGTTATAAAAGCTGCTCATTCATATTTAAATTGCCTACATCTCCCACTTATCCAAGTGAATGACACAAAAGGTACTTAGTCACACAAGCTAAATAAAGTCAGAGTCCTTACAGAAGAGAGATTATTAGTCACAAAGACAAATAGAACAATATCCAATTCATACTTAGAGAAAATGATTCGTGTGACAGCAAGCACACTGAGTAATCAAGGCTAAGGAAGTTGTTACAACTTATTTACTGCTCTCATTATGACACTTAATCATTCTCATAATGGCACATAACCTTTCTCCTAGTTCGAACATATTTGTTATCCAGGAAATATCCAATCTCCTAGTAGCACATAGCCATTATCTTGGAGATATCCATGTCTTTCTATTTATCCAGATTAAATAATCTTCATTTACATCAATATGAATATCTCTAATCCCTCATAATGACTATTGTGTCAAGAACATGTTCCATATTCAATATTCACAATCATTTCTATACATAACAGAAATGGTTCGATTAGTGAATAACATCAAAAAAAATATAAATCTATTTAATCTTCTTTTTTGGCTAGAATCTATTCATTCTAATCAATCACTGTTTTCGTTATGTTCCATAGACCAAATCATTCATAGCCATAGCATACATGCTAAAGTAGCAACCACTGATTAGAACTTCAAGTAAATAGCTAAATAGTCACTAAGGGTAAAAATGAGATTAACTTATAATCTCAAGGGTCTCACATAGTAGAGAAGTAGGGATCCATTCTTCTACTCCTCTTATTGTCGCTAAAGCACATGTGGTATGAATCACATTCTACGATATTTTTCTCTTACAAAAAGAGTGCATGTTTTCCTCAAAATTTAACATTATATAGATTTTGATTCAGACGTACCTAATGTCTAATCCTGAATTCAATATATGAATTGCAATCTGGCCTTCAACAGGTTTAGTAAATGGTGAGTTCATTTACTTTGATCATTTTAAACATATAAATGATCTCATCTTGACACAATTATCAAGGCGACCCCAATTTATAGGAATGTAACCATTTTAATAGCTACACAAGCTAACAGCCATATAAGTTGTCCTTTAAGCATCGGTCTTACCTCCATTCATACTCAATAAATAGAAATGATTGTCTATGTGAGAGGACCAATCACTACTTGCCAACATGCTTATCGATATCTTATATGAATGTAACAAGAAACAACATATACACTGAATACATTATGGCAAATCACGCAATCAAATCATAATATCTGATTGTTATTACAATATTGTTACATTTTATGAAGTCCCAAAGACTTAACATGCTCTTTAAATATCTTTCTAGTCATTGGATTAGTAAAAGGATCTGCAAGTATAGCACGAGTAGGGATATACTCAAGAACCACTTTCTTTTAACCACAATATCCCTTACAAAGTTATATTTTATAGCTATATGCTTGCCCTTGCTGTGATATTTGATATCCTTTGAGAAAGCTATAGCAACTTGACTGTCACAGTAGATCTCTAATGATCTTCACCCCTAAGATGTACTCAACTTCTCCTATATCCGTTGTATCAAATTATGATGATAACTACTTCTTGACTTCATTCACATACCCTATATCATTTCTAGCTATCAGCATATCATCAACATATAATGATAAAATGTCATACTTTCTTTTTCTCTTTTCAGAAAAACACAATGATCCTCATTGATCACTTCAAACCCATAAGATAAAACTACACCATTAAATTTTATATTCCATTGTCTTGACACTTACTTTAGTCTATATATAGATTTTTTAAGTCTCCATACTTTCTCCTCTTGGCCTTCAGCAATAAAACCATCTAGTTGAACCATATAGATTTCCTCATCAAGCTCACCATTTAAAAAAGTGATTTTTTACATCTATCTGATGTAATTCCAAGTCATAATATACTATTAAGGACAAAATAACTCGTATTGACATAAATTTCACTATGGAAGAAAATGTCTCTTCAAAGTCAATACCCTTTAATTAGGTAAATCCTTTTGCAACTAAATGAGCTTTGTATCTATTAATCGATCCATCAGCTTTCCTTTTTATTTTGAGAATCCACTTATTCCCAATAGTCCTTCGACTAAGAGGAAGATCGACTAAATCCTAAACATGATTCTATTTCATAGACTTCATCTCTTCAACCATTGCAGCTTTCTATTTTTCTCTAACTCTACATCCCAATGCTTCCTCAATAGATTGAGATTCATGATCATCAACTGAGAGTGTCATCATTGCCTCATTCTTAATATCAAACCTCTTCTTATGTTTGATTTTATGAACACTTTTTCATAAATTGGGCTATTGAGAGGTCAACTTATGACTTGGCAAATCACTCCCACTGGGTTAACTAAATTCATGCATCTATTGTGATAACTTGTTGATAAAGGAACATTATCCTTTTCCTATATTACAAATAAAGGAATTATCTTATCAACTTTACCTCTTGTTAGGAACTCAGTTTCAAGAAAAGTATTATCTCTATATTCTATTTCAGAGATGGTTCCATCTTACTGCTCACCTATAAAATCATAACTATTGGAGGTCTCAGAATATCTAACAAAGATACACTTAACTTCTTACCCCTAGGTCTTAGTTTTCTATACTTATGAGAGCTATCATAAACATAGGTAGCTAATCCTCAGGGTCTCAGATTACTTAAATTTAATTTTCTACTTATCCATCGTTCATATGAGGTAGATGGAATTGACTTTGAAGGCACTTTATTATGTATATAGGCTGCAGTTAACAATGCATATCCCCAATAGGAGATCAGAAAATTAGCATGCGCCATCATAGACCTAACCATTTTAAGAAGAATCCTATTTCTTTTTTCAACCCTATTTTGTTGTGGAGTTCTAGGGATTGTCAGCTGTCTAATAATCTTCTATCATTACATATTATCTTGAACATATCAGACAAATATTCCCCCCTTAGTCAGTGCGTAAAGTTTTAACTTTACATTTTGTTTGATTTTCAACCTCATTTATATAACAAATGAAGCAATCCAATGCTTCAGATTTATGAGAAATGAAATACACATGATCGAAACGAGAGAAATCATCAATAAATATAATGCAATAGGAAGCTCCATGTCTAGCCTTCACATTCATTGGAGCACAAATATCCGAATGAATTAATTGCAATAGCGATTCAACTCTAATAGTCTGACCAAATGATTTCCTAATTGCTTTTTCAGCAAGGCAATGCTCACATATAGACAATTGAACCTTAGCCCGAGTGCCCAATAGACCCTCTCTAGCCAACCAATTTATACGTTCTTATCTTTTGTGTCTGAATCTAGCATGCCAAAGTTTATCAGTTATATCTATATCACTAGTCAGAGCAATGTTTAAAAAACAACCATTAATCGCACAATTGATGTTTGGTTCTATATCAAGAATCATAAAACTATTTGTTAAAAAATCATATCCGATTGACATTGAGTCAATCTTAAATTCAACACATCGACTGTAAAAGTTAATATAATACCCTAAATTAAGAAGACATGTAACGGAAATAAGATTTCATCAAATTTTAGAAGTATACATGACATCATGTAGAAACAAAACACTACCACGACAGAGGGTGAGTTTGCAAGTGTCGACTCCTTAGACTTTAACTCTTGCATTGTTTCCTATATAGATCCATTTGTTGCCAGCTGGTACTCGATGGTATTCTATAAATGTAACTCATTCTCGAGCTAAATGGGTGATTACTCTCGAATCTATAATCCACAAAGGATAAAAATCAGCTAACAACATTGAACTAGCAACAAAATACTTAGGAAAAGACAGACTTGGATTTACCTTTTTCGGTTCAGTATATTCCCAAGAGAAGTGACCTTTCTTACCACAGTTAAATCAAGTCAATTTACTTTTAGGTTTCACTCAAGTCTTCTTTCCTTTCTTCTTGATTGGGTCTAGTCCCACAGTAGCAGCTTCTTTCTTCTTTCCATCCTTGAACTATTTCATTTTTTTTTCGATCCAGATGATCCAACAGAACCGACAGCCACATAGGCCAATCCAGAAATACTTTCGGATTCTACTCTCTCCGCCTCCAATTCTACATGATGTGAGACATCAGCAAAAGTCTTAATACTCTCACTGTGTGTTAGATCTACTTCATGGTCTCCCAAAAATCTGGAAGGGAATGAATAACTACTTGAACCTGTTGTTCATCGGTCAACTCATGACCAACAGTCTTAAACTCTCGAATCATGTTCAACATCTCCCTGATGTGGTGAACCATTGATTCATTCGAACACTTTTTGTAGCTGTCAAACCTGATGGTCAGCTGTCGAAGCTTGGTCAGACTTACTCCACTGTATTTTTCTTTAAGGGCTACCTAGACTGCATGAGCTGTCAAATATGACTCATAACTCAAAAGCTAGGTCATCTACCATTGAGCTAATCAATATACCCTTTGTAGTAGAGTCCTTTTTCTTCCATGCCTTATAAGCATCAAGATCTCATCTGTACAATAGAACCATTTATAGGTTCTATCATAACCTGATTTACAGCCTCCAGACCTTCTTGTTCCTCAAGTACATACCATATCTTGAGGTGCTAGATCTTATAATTATCCCCATTAAGTTTTTCTCCCTTGTTGAGTTCAGCTATAATGTTCTTTGTTGTTATAATCTACCATAAATAAATAAATAATTTAGTTATTCAGTGTATATTGTATATATAATATCTTATCAACTCAATATAAATCTGATTTGATTTACAAAATTAAGTGATAACTACATTTCTACTCATCATTTGTTTCTACCAATCAAATCGACATTGACAAATCATATTGTATATACCCCATCTAATAAACTTCATTGTTATTCACTTATATATTTTTCTTTAATTAAATGAATTAATAATTTAATTAACTAAATGAACTAATCATTTAATTAGCTAAATAAACTAATCATTTAGATTTATACTCATAATGAACTTATCCAAGAGCATATGCATTGAACATATATTATGCAGCATGTAGAGTAATTAGCATAAAAACGAACATATCATATGAATGAACATATCATTAACATTAACATGCTGAAATTGTTAACATATAAGAAAATTTATAAAACATTCTTACTACTCATAACAACTCTACTAAACTAGATAGGCTAGCACTGCTCCCACTAGAACAAACACTAGTGTAGCGGTCAATAAAATCTCAGGCTCGATGATGGCATGGTCAGCCTCAGAATTGTCCATCGGTTCCAAATTCAGATCCATTTCTGGATCCTCCACACACTCTTCTGAATCCTTTTCTGATTCTTCCAGATCTATATCTAGATCCTCATGTTCTGTGAGATCTATTTTTAGATCCTCAGGTTCCTTGAGATCTATATCTAGATCCTCAAGTTCTTCGAGATCTATTTTTAGATTCTCCTTAGATACTTCAGAGTCCATTTCTTCGAGGTCCATTTCTTCAAGGTCCATTTCTTCGGGATCTGGATCCTCTTCTGATTCTTCAGGATCCCAAGCTAATTGAAGTAAATCCCTGCACATCTCGGAATATGAGATGAGCCCTTCAGAGCGATCCATAAGTTGGTATGCTATATTACGAAGATGTCTAGGCAGTGACTCAATTAGATCCCATCTTCTGTGTTCGTCCAGGACTAGAAACTCTTCTTGTTTGAGTTTCAAAAATATCCAATCGAGCTTACCAATAAGCCATCCGAGTTCGTGATTCGAGTCATATTCAAGCTCGATGATCTCCTGGCAAAGTTCATTCTGTCGCTGTGTGCGACGAGTCAAGGTGGTACCACTCCGTGTCATCTGAAAATTGAAATTAAATAAGACTGACTAACCAGTACCAAACCGGCTTAATTCAATTCAATAGGCATAGAACCAATATTATTAATAAAAATAAATAAATTTTCTGGATATTCAGGAGTTTAAGCCGACTGACCCAATTTATTCAATTTAACCAAACTATCCTAAATTGGTTCTGGTTTAGATCTAATTGGTATAATTAAACCAACTAATGGTTTAAACTAAATCGGGTCTTAATTTAATAAACGTACGTATTTGATCAGACCGGTTAGAAAAAAACAAATAAGTTAGGTTCAAATGAGCTAGACCGAAAAAACATTTAAATGCATGTATAAAAAAAATTTATGCATAAGAAATA
>JBAMIE010000103.1:3098926-3111103 GCA_037177295.1 Kaempferia parviflora
TGCCATCCTTCGCGTATGCCTTGGCTCTCGTCCCTCGGATGCTCCATCCTTCACGGTATGCCTTGAAGTATGCTTCCTTCGGCCTTGTCGTTGCTGCCTCATCAAGCTCAGTCGCTCCTCATGCCAGAGCCGCTCTCCATGGACTTTACTTGCCAAGTCTAATTGGACTTACATGGCCAAGCCTCCATTGCTTGGACTTATACAGTCAATGACATGCTTGAACTTCATCTGCATTTGTATACCTGCACACTCCACATGCATATCAGTACACAATACAAATCCTAATTTAAACTTTGCTTAACACCAAAACTATGGGTCATAACGATTGCTCCAACAATCATAATGTACCTCTAAAATTAAAGATAAGTTCTATAAAACGGCGATTTGACTTGCTATGTTATATGACACTGAATGTTGGGTTATAACTCGAGCACATGAGCAGAACATAAGAGTTGCGTAAATGAGGATATTAAGGTGAATGTGTAGACATACGAGAATGAATAGAATAAAAAATGAAAGCATTAGAGAGAAAATCGAAGTTGCATCTATTGAGAGAAAACTTTGAAAAACACATTTAAAATAGTGCAGACATGTACTTAGATAAACAATAAATATTCCAGTTAGACGATATAAAATTATGACAAATACGCACATCAAACGAAGAAGATCAAAAAAGACTTAGTTAATAATAATAAAATAAGATTAAATTTATTTAAGTATAGATGTGGTAAAAGGTGATTCGCTCGCCCCAGCGCCCCGCCAACCGGTCTCTAGGCCAATACGGAGGAGGTAAATCACGGGTTACTACTAGCCATTAGTGCAAATGGTTAAAACATGGGGGAGATATGCTCGGATGCGCTGAGTTTCGACATCAAAATCTTATGTGGCAACCTCTCATGTCTTAACCATCGCACCGCCCCGAGGGGACTAGTATAGATGATGGTGTATAAGGAAGATAAAGTACAATGGCGTAAAAGGATCCATATAAATCCTAACTTAGTAAGATAAGACTTGATTATTATTGTATTTAATGTTACACAAATAGATTTACAAACATTCTTTTCAATATGAATAAAATCTACGTATCACATTATCTTTCCAATACAATAAACCAAATGAAATACTTAATTTT
The DNA here is from genome assembly GCA_037177295.1 of Kaempferia parviflora. Taxonomy (NCBI): domain Eukaryota; kingdom Viridiplantae; phylum Streptophyta; class Magnoliopsida; order Zingiberales; family Zingiberaceae; genus Kaempferia; species Kaempferia parviflora. Next base: position 3,100,059 of record JBAMIE010000103.1, read on the forward strand.
TTTGCAATTGAATGACAATTTATCATTAATTATTTTTCTAAATATAAATTTAAAGCTTTTAAACTCATATATCACCATATCTCTTCCATACACTTTTGTACCATAAACAAATTGAACATTTTTTCACAATGCATAATTACTATTTGAAAACTTAACGTGACCATATAGCAGTTATTTCCATTATTTTTTAACCATGATACACGTGAGAGATACGATAAATTACGATACTCTCAAGTGTGTATGCTTCTCCAACAAGGCAACACAATTCAAAGCATCATTTCGTATTCCCCAGAAGAAAAAGAGAATGTCAGCTATAAGAGAGATCTAGACAACAAGCAATTCACTGCAATTGCAGTCAGTGAAGGACACTCCACACTGGATATTATCACCAAAAGTTCCGTACCAAGCATGAAATAGTAGACTACAATAACTAATTGATACATGGGTAGTCCCCTTCAATCCAAAGTCACAATTGAGTCCGCCCGTCTCAGAAGTGTGTACCCTCTGGTGGTTGAACCAATTTGCGATTATGTGATGTGGCCATTTCCTTCTTAAGCTGTGTCAAGATATGCTCCATCGTGTAGTCACGTTGCCAGTTCCCTAGAACTGAAAATTTTCTTGGATCAACCTGTGTTTATCAAACACAAGTATGAAGGAGAACGATTTGACCATCATGAATATGTATTACTCTGAACAAGATACAGGATTACCACTCCGGTATCATGATTGACGCAAGTCATATTAACAGGGGAATGGAACCGAACACTAGGCGGTTTCTCTGGATAGTCCTTGTCGCAAAACAACTTTAGCTGATAAATGCGGCTCTCGTGGACAGTCTGTGGGAGTGATAATGGAAGAAATGAGGATGGTATAAATATGGGAAGGTGTTACAATTGAAACTGGAGTTGCATACATTATGAGGACCAATAATTGTTCCCGTCCAAGATCTCATATAAATATCATCTCCATCATCCATACCATAGCTTACAGTGCCATCTCCTATGCCTTTTTCTCCTCGTTCGAGTTCTTCAAGCAATCTGAAGTTCCGAGGAACTGCAAGAGAAACAAGTGAAGGCCCATGGTAATGAGTTCTAATGGCAACCAATCCAACTAATTGACTGTATTTACTGGGGAAAATAAAAAAGATGCATTATCACTCAGATATCTTGTCAAAATTTGCAACATTATACCATTATATCTACTTTGCTATTATAGGAATGGAAAACACACCAACTGCTCAGTGCACAAGAACAGAACTGAGAAGATGAAAGAATCCCATGAAGAAAGAAATTAGAACTACAACAATCAGGAAGTGAAAAAAAAAAAAAAGCAAGAATGTACTCTTTCTATGAAAAATCATTAAATATTTGCAGCATTGGCAGTATGGTGAGAGTTCAATGATTCAATGTAAGACACAACGATGCTCTGAATTGTGACCCGTATAAGGATTAGGGAAACCAAGAAAATTGAACACTTTCATTCGTGTCAAATGGACCAAATAATAGGATAATTAGGCCACTGACTGGAGCAAGCCACATAAGTAACTGTTCTAAATGATCACAGCATCAAAATGTCAGATGAACATTGATGCATGCACGGATCTCTGTTTGCCAAACATCAAAAAGTCAGATGAACACCTATGCATGCACGGATCTCTGTTTGCCAAACATCAAAATGTTCAACCACATGAGAATTTCAATGGTGAATATTTTTTTTTTATCCAGTCGGTTAGTTTAGATTTTTTTAATTAATTTTTCTCAAAAAATCCTTGCATATCATCTTACTTTATTTGTGAAAAATAAATATTATCATATGCATAATATCTTTGGTTTGACCTAATCATTATTGATCATATCATATTTCATAGAATACATTCATCATTCAAAACAAAAAAAATACATATATTCATTCTCTTGTTTAGTTTAGCCATCATACATCACTCAAGAAAATATTTCTTCTTGCTGAAGTAGAACCAAGAACAACTTACCTCACCAAAAGAGGAAAATATTATTAAATGAAAGATAATCCAATACAAGGGAGTTACTACAAGATTATTAACTCTTTTTGTAAAAAATACGACTTCATTACCCAAAAGCTTTAACAAATTCTCAAACAAATTGAAACATACTCCTAAATAAATCTAAACAACATTTTTAAAATTTAAAATAAGAAATAAAACCATAAATACACCACTTGTTCTAGTGCATCATGCTTTTCTTTTCTACTGGTAAATTTCTCAAAAGACACACCTAAAATAACGCATGTTATTTCAGAAATTCCTAAAGGGCCCACATCACTTTTCTTTCATTTAGGTACTTAAAATACCCTTTAGTTTACTATCTGGTCATGATATTGATGTGCATAGATTATATATGTTGTATCAACCAGTCCTACTCATCAAGGAAATGTACAAATTGATGCTTATCATCCGCTTGGAGGTGTAAATTGGATACAGAATATGCCTTTGTCAAAGTTTGTGGATGGTCAGTGGTTGCTTACTCAGAAGTTGGAAGGAATTAGAAAACAGAATTTTGAATCACATTCAACAACAGCATCTTGCCTTGATCTTGGACTTACCCCACCCCCAAACGAACCTTAGATTCTATCCTCATTGTGTTTGCCAGGTTTTCCAAGATGATCCAATTTGCAACTTAACGGGAGAATAAGGACACTATCCAAATTGTCCCTCTTACTTCGAGAAGATCATGAATTTACATGGAATTATTGGGTCACTTTAAATCGTGAGACTAAGTTTATCAATCATTTCTAGAGGTGACTATGGAGAAAATTGAGCTCAAAGCTAAATTTCAATAGCCCCTACCACCTCCAAACAGATAATCAGACTAAGGTGGTGAATCGGAGTTTAGGTAATCTTTTGAAGTGTTTGATCGGAATTAAGCCAAAACAGTGGGATTTGAAACTACCTAAGTAGAGTTTGCATGCAATAGATCAAAACTCAATCCTACTCCAAACTCGAGGACGAGTGTCCACCTAGGGTGACTGACGCAGGAGGATCAATGAAGACTTCTAATCTTAATGACTCAACTCTAAACTCGAGGACGAGTTCTTTTCAACCTAGAGCAACCGAAGATGTCATGCTCCCTTTTGAGCCTTAAAGAAGGACAATCGCGGCTACCATTAAGCAATATGACCAATTCGTGGCACCCTAAACCGGGTGTACTTCATTCAGTGTCCTGGCGAGGTGTATTGGAGGGTTCTGACAACCAACAACTAGCCCATTTCCTCTAGCACGGGCATGCTTCATTCTTAGCCCTGGCGAGGTGAAATTCAACTTTCTAGCAACCAACATGGTCAGACTGTGTCCCTTGACACGACCATGTTGCATTCTGCTTCTTTACGAAGCGAAATGCATTGTTCGAGAAACACAACCTAGTTGTGTTCCCTAGCATGGTTGTGTCATAGCATGCCCATGTGGCACTGTCGCGTTTCAAATAGACCAAGTCGCCGTGACCTAGTTTAGAGTTTTGAAAGTTTCTTTTGTTAGTTTCAAATTTTTAGAGTTTTTAAGCTATTTAAACACTTGTTTAGGATGATGTCGAGGAAGTTGTTGATGAATAATATTTTCGGCTATGATGTTTATTTTCCTTTTCCTTATTTCCCACTATTCTTCCTAATCAACAGGTTTTAGAAGATTATTTCCAACGTTCGTATTCGAACGACGAAATCAAAACCGCCGCAGGATAATCGCTCGGCGTCAAATTGCTACTTATATTCAGAAAATACTGCTGAATAAAGATGTTAAAAACCGCACCAAAATTTATCTCCTCTTTGATAATGGAGAATAATGTGGTTTAAAATTAGAGATAAGAGTTTAGGGTTTATTTTAATTTTTTAGCTTTTATTTTACAAGTTTGTTAAATTTACTAGTTATTAGGAACTAGGTCAATTAGACTCGATCTTTAGACTCCCTTTTCATTTTATAAAAAGAGAAATATACCCCTCGTGCAAAGGACAGTATAGTTTTAATAAACCTTTTTCTCTTAGTAAGATTTCTTATTGTAAGATTTGTTCCTTATGTGGATAGTTGTCCACCAGTATCATATCAATTTGGTATAAATTCTGTGTGAATTTGAATTCGATTATGGTGTTGCATTAAAACTCTTCACAATCTTTTCTATTTTACCTATAACAACACCACTAAAATAAGAAAAACAAAATCATAAAACATAGAGAATGAGAAGACAATCACAAGCGATACTTGATGAGAAATTTACATATGAGAAAATTTTACAACACCACAAAGTAACCCAAACATATGAAAATAAATCAAAACAAGATGTAGAGAAAAGTTTTAAGATGAGTTATTAAAATCACCTCTTTTAATACAAAAGTACTTTGATCCATTTTACATGGAGAGGAAAGAAAACAAATATTAGCAAAAAAAAAAAAAAGGGGGGGAATTGAGTTCAAAAGGTTGTTTAATTTAAAAGAAGATTAAGGATTAAAAAGTGGAGAGATGAAAGTGAGACATTTAGAAATATGAAAACATTAAAAAAAAAAAAAATCAATGTTGCCCTAAGTTGATGTAGAAGAAGAAAGAAATGAGTTTTTTCTTACCTATATTTTATTCTTTTCTTTTCCTAACATTCATTTGAATTTTCTAAAAGGTTTGGTCAATCAGAGTTTCCTCTGAGAATCTGTTCCATGAGAGCGGTTTCAGTCATATCAAGTAGTATATGAGCAGTGAGAGGGGTTTCAGGCATTTAAAATGGCATATGAACAATTATGATGCTAACATTTAGATGAGATTATATAGTACGACCTCAAATCTAATAAGACAACACATGAGTGCCTTTTCTATATGACAAACTTTCATATGAAAGAACGACTAAAATTACTTGTTTGGCACCATAAATGAAATAGTGCTACAGAGAATATGAGGTAGAGATCTCGAAATAGGATTAATAGAGGATCTTGCAGATCTATCTGAAAATACGTGAAAGATGATTATTTTTGCTTCGTACCAGTTGTTAGCCTTAGCGATCCGTCTCTTACAAAGCTATACAGCGCGCACAACTTATAAAATCATCAACGTGATACCATAATATCCAACGCTGGATTGAAAATTCTACCGAATGCAAAAGACCTACTAGGCAAGCAATAATTATAAAGAGTAGAAATCGTGCCTATGCCGACAAATCCATCAATTTCCATCAAATTATGATATTCCCCTCGCGGATCCTTGGATCACAATCCAAATCCTACGATCGAGATGATAAAGCCCTCGAAGGAGAGTCCCAAAAACAACATATACCCGCCGATCGAGAAGGAAACCCTAATCTATTAGTTTAGCATAAAGGGATGAAAACTGACCGACGACGCTGGATCCACCACAACCACCGAGCGTCATCGCTAGCAACTTGTTCTCCGGCGACGGGTGATTCGACCCCGAGCTTCTTCGTCTCCACGCGCCACGGCCTCGGGCGATGGTACGGCGGGAGCCCTGCCCGAAGGAGTTAGGAGGATGCGTTGGAGTGCGCCGCGGATCTTGGGCTTTTAATGCACGCGCGTGAAAGGTTTGGAATTGTATCGGAATCTAGACCCGAATAAACCGGGTCGGGGCGGTTCGATTTTAACGATTCCAATTGAGAGGGGTTTGGTGCCATGTGAATACCATTAGTTGAAGATTATTATTGATAATTTTTGAACTGCATTTTATTAAGTTAATATGCAAAATTTGGTTATGTGATTATCAAATATTCACATAATTAAAGTTATGGGAATAAAATATCTAATATTATTTGGTTCAACTTTTAAAATATATTAAAACTTTTTATTAAGCCACGTAACTAACTTTGCTAAATACTCAATTTACTTAAGTTACATTGAAAATTATCATATCACGCATGTGATACCAATTTTACCCTCCGCATTTTCCCTCATGGTTGTCTTATGCATCTGCAACGAAAGAGAAACCCGAACCATGTTCAATTTTTCTTCACGACTTGCATCCGAACTAACATTGACGGCCAGCAACGGTGTAGCTTCTTCGTCAAAAAGACAAACAAGAAAACCTAATTAAACCTAAACACCTCACCATTCACAACATCAACGTGTTTCCAACGGTTCGCTGCACTACGCAGCAACTGAATGAAGACGAACGACCCTCCCTTCCCGACCATCGAAGTCCTAACCGACGAAACACAACCTTCCTCCCAGCCAACTCTAATTGCAACGGTCAGGCGAAACTTAGCTTTGTTCTTTTATTGGGTCAACACTCAAATCTTCATATAGGACGAAGCATCCTTAAAACTGAGGTGTCAATCTTTGGTTCAGTGTAAATCATTGTCCTGGCAGCTCTAAAACTCCCGATACAGAAAAAGTACTCCAAAATCCCAAGCATTTCTTAAAAACTCCAAAGCACCAACAACATCTAAAATCCTACTGAGAACGAAGCTTTTCACTGGGATCAATCGAGACATGTTTGTTTTCTTCTACCGGTTATTAGTTGTCATTTTGCCTTTTTATAGATTAGTATTATCAATTTGTAGGAAGATGAACATTTTCAATTGTTAAATGTCTTTATTTAACTCTTTAAATCAAAACCATAATTTTGTTTTAGCAAGATACACATTTAATGATCTATTGAATTCCTCTACTCGACTATTGTGTTTTTTAAATATTCACAATCTTAGCAGAATTTTTGTTCGCAATATGGTTAATTTTAGATTGTATTAGTGCAAGTAAGATTAAATTTTTGATGAAGTGCTCACAGTTACTATGCAATCTATAGATTTACAAATAAATAATTGAAACAAATTCATTACTCCAAATATAAATATGAGCGCCAGTAATATAACACCTTCAACTTCTTCTAGTATTGTCGTCAATACTGGAGGGACTATTAATTGTAGCTCAATTTGAATGAACAAGCTCTTAGTTACATCTAAGTATAGGATTGGATGATTTTTCTGAGGATACGTAGATTGAACAAGAATATAATGACAAAAGAATGACAACGAAAATTAAAATGGATGTCTCTAAGGATGAATTCTTAACAAATGATATGCATTATTCATTAAATGAGCCCGTCAACACTAATGAATATAGTGACCTTGAAGAATATTTTCCATTAACTGAAAATGCATATGAAATGAACACAAGTCTTGTTCCATTGCTAATGGAAGAACTAGATGACTCTGTTGAGGAATTTTGTGTTGGTCAAGTAACGTATTTTTTAAACTTTCATAATGCTAACTCAATTCAATTTTAGTAGTACTAACATAACTATAAATCACTTCTTATTGTAGGTTTACACAATGCAAAAATATTTTTAAAATGCACTTGCTAAATATGCTATGAATAGATGCTTCACATATAAAATCAAGGACACAAGAAAGAAAAGACTTAAAGCAATCTGTGATCAAGAAAATTACACATGAACAATACTTACAGGGGGAGATATTAAGTTCATGGTTATAAAATATTTAGAACATCATCAATGCAGTGTTAGTATGGCAACAGCTAATCATCCTACATTCACATCTTCATTTATAACTTCTCAAATTGAAAGTCATTTTATAGTATCAAAAGATTATAAACCCATAAATATTCAAAATGAAATGAAATCATGATTTAGATTGAATATGTCATATTGAAAGGCATACTATTTCATGTGTAAAGGCTATAAATAAAGTGGTTGGTGATTTCAATAAGGATTATGGTAATCTCCCTACACTATTTCATAAACTACAATATAAAGACCCAGATACATACGTTTCATTGAAAAGAAATGATGATAAATTTCAACGTTGTTTTTTTGGCTTTTAGTGCATGTGGAAGAGTTTTTCGAACATATTTTCGTAAATTAATGGGAATTGATGCAACACACTTGAGGGGCAAGTATCCTAGGGTATTATTGAGGGCCACAGCAGTATATGGTAATAGAAATCTTCTTACACCTGGCTTTACAATTACTGAAGTTGAGTGTGGTTATGCATGGGAGTGGATTTTAAATCATTTAAAGATATTTGTTGTAGTTAATCCATCAACTATGATAATTATATCTGATAGAAATCGTGGAATATTATCTGCAATGAGTATACTGCTTACCATGGATTATATATTGTCATCACCTATCTTATAATATGGTTATAGATACTTATGATAGACCTGCATTAGGATTGTTTTAGATTGTAGCTAGAGAAAATACAATTCCACAATATGATCGAATCATGCAAACTATGTTATAGACACATGTAGATGCTTATAAATGGCTTTAAAATATAGAACCTATCGTATGATCGTAGCGCACGTGAGGAGGGGGGTGAATCACTTGGTTTTTAAAAAATTTATCTTTTTGATTTTGAAAACAAAAGCGAGTAGCAGCAGAAGAAACATAAATAAAAAAACACAAGAATGCAAGGGGTTTACTTGGTTTGGAACCTTTGACGACTCCTACTCCAAGACCCAGATCCCACAGACCTATCGATGGATAATCCACTAATGACCTCTTACGGAACCTCTTAAAGATGGGATCGAGTAGAATAAAAAGATAGGATAAATGTAATGAGCTACACTTTCCTTTATGTAGTAATTAAGTACAAAAATAAATTTCATTACCCAACACTTATAGATTAATCTAATCAAGCTTGGTGTTGAATGACTCCTCAGCAGTAGTCAGTTATAGCATCATCGTAACAAAGTAGCAGAACAAAGTTAGAGAGATCGGAGCGTCAAATGGATGCGTGAGAGCTTGTAGAAGTAGTTGTTGTGAAGTGATTGTCGAACATGGTTTATAAAAGCCTCTAAAGGGGCCTTCAACCTTCTCCAAGGTGGCTCCATGTTAGCGCTTATCCCCATCGCTTCAGAGTTGATAACTCCCATCATTTGTGGCAGTTATCCATTTGAAGGCACCTTCGCCAGGCGCCTTCAGGGTCAATGAAGGAGCCTCCATGCCTTCTTGCATGGATGCTTCTGCAGTGTGTTCTGAGGCTCCTCTAACATCTTGGGAGGCACCTCGAGCATTGTTCACCCGAGGTATTTTGTGTCCCTTTCGCCCTGCACAATGTGTTAGTCTAACAAAATAAAGTATATCCTACAAGACGAAGTTAGCACAATAATAAGTAGTATTAATTAGATCTTTGTCCCAATAGGACCAAGATTCAGTTAAGGTCTCAACTTAGGTTTCCGAAATATATCTAAGCTGGACTAATGCCTGATGTTCCCTCTAACAGGAATGTGTCCTCACTAAGTCGCTCTCCTCCAGTGACATACCTCACTTACCAGTTATAGTCGCTTAACTTGTCTCTTCGACCCACTAGGTCTTCCTACCAGTTGTCAAGTCCGCAGACCCAACTGAACTTCAACCAACTATCGGGTCTCGCGGACCAAGTCAGACTTCGCGCCATATATTGAGTCACTCCTTGACATATTTAGACTTCATGTCAGTTATTGGATCCTCAGATCTAACCGGGCTTAAGCTTGGTACCAAGTTCTCTAGACCAGTCAACTCCTACACATTTGGTAGAAGGGTTAGATAACACAACATTTAACTTTAATTCACTTGTCATTCATCAAAATCTGGGTTCGATCATCAATGTAAATTGTACCAACAATCTTCCTCTTTTTGATGCAATGACAACATCGGTTAAATTTAGAAAAAAAAAAATATACTAAAATAGAGATGTAGATCAAAATCCAAGAATGACTTAACAAAAAAATGGTATAGTTTGTGTTGATTTTGTCTTGATTTATCTTTTTCTTACTTTGAAACACTTACCCTCCCCCTTTGGCATTCATCAAAAGATATGTAAAAAGAATACCAAATAAAATGAAAAAAAGACAGTCATCAAAACAGGTAAGTGTAATTGAGCAATCAAAATATTAAAGAAAATATTTTTTAATTGATTGATGGTTAGGGTGAGTTCCAAAACATATAGAGACAGAAAACCATTTTGAAAGATAGAAAATTTAACTAAGTTTTGAAATGTGCAAAAAAACTTTCAAAGGAGAATTTTTAAGCACTTTTCAAGTAAAACAATGTATTTCAAAATGAACTTTAAAGTAATTTTCAAGTAAGTTTTGAAACAAGTCTAAAATTTTAAAATTCTTTCCAAGTAAATTTTGAAATTACTATTTTTAAAAGAAAATTTTGAAATACTTTTCAAGTACCTTTTGAAAATAACACCTCAAAAGTAAGTAAGTTTTTGAATAGGGATATTGAAAAGAGAATTTTGAAATATTTGTCAAGTAACTTTTGAAGATTTCGAATAAAGAATTTGCAACAAAATCAAAATTTTTAAAAAATTTATTTTTAAAAATGAATTTTTAATAGTTAATAAGAATTTTTTATAAGAGAATTTGAAAGATATTCTAAGTCTTAGTATTTTTAAACTTTGAAATAGTTTTTAAATATAAGTTTTGAAAAAATTTTGAAAGTTACTTTTAAAAAAAAATTCCTAAGTGTGTTTCAGAAGCTCCCCTAAATCTAATATAGATTAAAAAATAATCAATTCAAATTTTCTTGACTGTCTAACTTCTATCTACTGACTAACTATCTATAAGATAATAGTTATTCACTTGGTTAATCAAGTTAAGTAAAGTTTATCTAGAAAAGTTAGATTTCTTAACTTGATTACTATAAATAGATATTTATAACCCAAACTTATTTTGATGCACAGATATAAACATTCTGAAGTCTAGATAAAATCTTAAGCATTTCACACCATTTTATGTTTTTGAATGCACAAGCAAGGTATCCTAGTGTGCTTGTGAGATGCTCGTTACCTAGATCTATAGGATTATTGTTGGACTTTCTGGGCCACAAAAACCACTTTTTACATTGCGGAAACCCCAACAATCCTTAGAAAGATCCGTGCGAATAGTATAAAATAATTTCTTGTACTTGTTTTCTACCTTAAATATACATTAGATCTATATGAAGAAGGTTATACCTTTGAAGCGATGCCCTTCACTTATCCCGCTCGTCCAAAAGGTCGGATCTCATAGAGTGTCAAGCGTACACTCCTCTATATGTATCCACACGGACAAGAGGTGGAGAAGACAACCTAGAGTGTGCTAGC
>JBAMIE010000103.1:3132530-3143143 GCA_037177295.1 Kaempferia parviflora
GGGATATGTAGCCAACTTAAATAAGTGCAAGTCCTTTTTTTAAAGAATTTATAATTTATTTTAATATAATAATCTTAAATCGTAGCGAACCGTAAAACGTGATGAACCGTGCACGAATTATGAACCGATAGTTCTGAAGCATGAAACCGTAATCGTCTTGGAGAGTTAAGGTTAAGGGTCGACCTTCACAACCTGTAGAACCGTCAATTCCAAATCGGGATCGAGTTTATTAAAGAGAGACATATTTATATACAAAATAGAAATCCATCTTAGGAAACTAAATTAGGCTAATTGACAATTAGCCTAATTTGATTGATATATTAACTAAGATATATATATATATAATAACTCCAAAAACTAAGAATCTCTTAACAAAATATAATCTTACACTCTCACCAAGAGATATAGTTAAAACCAAGGAGAAAAAACCACTCTCCCCAATAAAAACCGCGAGAAATGAGATTATTAAAGAGTTTGATACTAATTAGTAGGTTAGGTGGTTGAGTAGTTAGATGGGGTGAATATCACTTGATCTATAAGAGCATCCACGTCAATTACCCTAAACTAAATTTTTACCTTAAAATTTACATTTTATATAAAAAAAATCTCTACATCAGCTACCTTACTCATTCCCTAAATATACATTTTATGAATAGTAATTCTCTAAATTTAGGGAATGGAATCCACTCCCTAAATATTAAAATAATATTTCTCTCTCCTCCCTCTAATAATAAAAACATTTATCTCCCGTCCATCTAATAATAAAAAAAATATAGAGGAAAGAGAATAAAAAATAAAAAATAAATATATGGTAAATTACAGTGAAGCTGATGCATTGTGTAGTGAAAACTGGATATCCAAATTTAATAAAGTAGTTTTTTTTACCCTAAATTTTAGATTTTGAATGAGGATTCTGATGTGGATGCTCTAACTAATACTTGTGCTCTTGCTAATTATTTAGCAAGGTTAACCAAAACAATTAATGAAGCCTAACAGGAAAATAAATGCCAACACTTCTATGTGACGTGGTTCAACCCTCATTCCTACTCCCTACACTATGACCTATAACTCTTCAGTGGCTCACTATTGAAAGCCCACTAACCTTTCTCCATTACAAACTTCTTCCAGAAACCTCTTATTTTTACAAGATGAGTATAAATGGAAGTTAAAAGAAAAAGATTAAGACTTAATCTTTGAAGGTCCTCTTTTTATAGACTTTAACCATCTTCAACTCCACTTAGTGCTATGGCCAAGTGGGTTGGATGAAATGGACAAGCTAGGGGATGGATAACAACATATGAAGGACAACAAATATATTTCTGGGCACATTTTAGTATTATGGAGATTACTTGTTAATTAATCACACAACTTCCACAAATCATAAATAGAAACGAGACTGGAACTTCAAATTCTTATTCTACTCCTATATTATTTTATTGCATCTACCAAACTATGCTAAATATATTTTTGTTCCATTTTGATTAATCTATTGGATTTCCTAGGAATAATTATCTCATTTCCTTAATAATAATTATTTTCATTTCTATCAATTCTAAACATGGTGTTATTATTCAAATCTAATAGCAAGTAGTTTGTTTGTGTAAACCGCTATTTTGTCAAGTACTATGAATGGGCAACTAGTAAAATATACATTCCTTTAGTTTATTTTAGAAATCCTCAAGTGAATTTCTCATGGCCATAATTTCTTATTATTCCCACCATAAATACTGACTACTGAGGGAGCTTCTTTTCAGGATAGAGACCAAGGGCATACACATAAGTCCTCCGAACTGAGATTGTTTTGTGTTATTCCAACTGTGCTGATCGTACAGTGTTGGTGGCTCCAATGAGGAGAAAAAACAGAAGAGGATGAAGAGGAGCTTACATGAAGACTAGAGTTGAGAAGTGCCTTGACATTAGCCACTAAAGAAGGCTTCAATCACCCTCTTGATGAAGGAAGAAGGCTTCAATGTTGTTTAGTAGCATGGATGAATAAGGGTTGAGGAGGTCATGGCCATAATTACTTGAAGTTTTTATATATATTGATCCATGTATGGTTTATTCTTAGCAATACAATGCAGAAGAAAACACCAAATGTGAAGAAAATTCTTCATACAACATTAAGGAATTCTGTGTGTGTGTATATATATATACATATTGATGGTCATACCTTTCTTGCAATATCCCATTCCTCACCTTTGACTGATACAGGTGCACCAAGAAGGACAACTCTTTCTATAATTCCCTCTGATCAGTTATAAGTAGATCAGATTAAATGAGTTAATAAAAAAGGATAAGAAAACAGAAGTATCATTGCACCATTATCTTCATATGTGGCCAGTGTCTGCAAGCACTTGTATACAACACGAGCTCCTAATGAAAAGCCAACAAGTGTGACTGGCCTGGGCAATCAAGGGGGAAAAAATTATCTGAGATCTGTTAATTGGAGGAAACTCTGGTTAAGTTACAATCTTGCCTATTTCCCTGCAATCCTTTTAACAACACTTCAGCTAGAAGCTTTCCTGCTTTATCCGACCTAAAATAAGCAATAGATGATAAATCATTTCTCATCAGTAATTTCTTACAAATTACAATAATGTAAATCTACCAAAGAGATTGATAAAAAGTATTTAACCAGTCTATAATTCTGGTATGATTAAGTTCAAACTTGGAAACTATATGCAACCGGAAAATAGATTTGTTCCTCTCTTGCATACAAAATTTATGTATCACCACAAAATCATTTTTCACAGTGAAACAAATTTCTATGCAAATCCAAATACAGTTTTATCTTGGGTGTTTCCTTGTATATCAGTGCAGGTAGCTTATCTCAGCATAAAACATCCAATTATCTACTAGTTAATGTAACTGATATTTTCTACATGTACCTATCAATAGCAATTGACCACTTGCTATCAATAAAATCTGTAGCTGCAATTAAGGTAGCTGGCCATGCTAGTGCAGTCATAAGAGAGCTTAGCACGGTCATCATTGCGCCTTGTTTCATCAACCCCATTGTTAACCCTGCATCAGCAATGGTAAATTTTAAGAAAGAAGAGTTGTGCAATAAAAGCTAAAGTTGCAGAATTATAAAGTCTCACTTGATGTAAGCCAATCCTGAATTGCAGTGCTCAGGGCAATTATGTTCCTGGATTCCCACTTAAGAGCATATCTGTTATTTTAATAAAATTCAATTAAAAACAGAAAACTGTGGAATGCATATTTTCTAGCATAGTAAATCTGAGATCATGCATCCAGAAAAAAAACAAAGACATCATTAGAAATTCATATACACTATTGCAGATAATAATCTAAAGGCTTTCTGTTGGAGTGTTGTATGACCAGCAAAAGGAAACATCTGAATATTTTCTTGAATTTTCTCACTTCAAAAAATATTGTCTCTGATAAATGGTCACACCTATTCAAGTCAGATGAACACAAACAAGAATGACCTAATCAATTATCAAAGAGGATCCACTAACCTAAAATGACAGTGCTCAATATGTGAAATTTAGTACACGAGGCATTAAATTCTTAGACTGAGTGCCTGTGTAAATGTTCAGAAACTCCAGCTCTTCTCAGCGTTAAAGGATGAAGTCAAACAGTAGTATCAAAATTCCTTAGATTTTGTCCATCAATCTTGTAAAAAAAGAGGAAACTGGCATATTTCCTTTATAGAGGATTTGATTTGTTGTATAATAAGGACACTGTAAGAATCATGATGTGATTGTTCCTATCTGACTTGACCAAACTGACTCAAAAATTTGGCAGTTTGCCTACAAAATATGATGTTAAGTGTGTTATCAAGCCTACAGCTGTACAACATAGGCTTTCCATTTCTTTGAATAAAGGTAAACTTATTCTTATGTTTAATCTTGTATTTCAGACCTTGAAATTAGTTCTTTATCTTACTGAATTAGAAATATGGTTGAAGTGAATGCAAATCAAGTTTAAACTTCAAACACTAATAGAATAAACTTTCAAACTTTGTAAATAAATAAATTATTCATATTTTATACCATAAAAACTGTTAAAACTTTCATGCTAAATCAATTGTAGGATCCAGATGAGTGCTAAAAATAGGAATAGCACTTTCAAAAAATATAAGTATTTTAAAAATTTATCAGATATGCATGAGAATATAATTTTGATTTTTCAAGATCAAGCTTAATTTTGAAATTAATCAAGATTTTAAAACAAATGAGCTAAGGTTAAATGCAATAAAGGAAATGACACGGTAATTTAACATGATTTGGTTATCCCAAGTTCCTATTCCTCCGCCTATGATTCATTAGGTAAATCACTCCTCATCAAAATCCCACTATACTTTCTCCTTTCTAAAATTCTTTTAGTGACCAAGAAACCTTAACAAAATTTCCTTTGATAAAAATATTTAAAGTAAAGTACAGAAAGTCAAGCTAAAAAGAATATTAAAATATACCTAGTTGTTTAAATGTTGTGCTGTCTGTAGAGAACTTGTGGAATGATTGTCGTAATTCTTAGTTTCTTGGATATTCTGGACGTGCAACAAAGGCCTCTATTTATAGTCTCAATTTGGCATACTCTAGTTGACAAACTAACTTGGCCATCCTAGTGGACCAAACAAGGATATTCAGTCGTTTACACACAACAACAATTATCTTAAAGCTAGTTGACTAATTTTACCATAGTTCACCAACTCAGCTAGTGGACCACATTCTGCATTCTGGTGGACTAGATCAACTGCCACATACATCGCTTTATCTAGTTTAGCTGCTAATTGTATCATCTATACATTATGATCGGCGATACTAATCTAGACAAGCTTCATTGATAAAGTTTTATCTACTAGCTTTGTCGGCTGCTGATTGGACACGTGATCAACCATTACTATTCATGTAGTGGACCAACTTGGATAAATTTCAAGTTGTGATCCTTATCACTGACTATGTCTAAGCCATATCATCTGTTGACCAAGCATGTGTTCCACAAGTACTTTTCATATGGTCGACCAAGTCTATGTGGCTTCTATCCTTTGACTAGTCTTTGCTGACTTTGACTTCTGATCGACTACCTGTCACCATCTGATCGACCAACTCAGAATTACATAAGTTCTTCCAGAGAAGTGAATAGACTTTCAATTAGGTCCACTAAATTCTCAAATCTAATCCACCAATATTCTATTTTTTTTAAATATTAATAGCCAAATATAGAATATTTAAAGTACATAAAATAACAGTGAGTAATAATTAAATAGTGATAATATTGATTGATCCGATCATGGCTTAAGTCAAATCAGGTGGAGCAACTATTCACAACTCACTTGATTCCGATCAACTACCTTTGATGTTGACTTTAAAACTCCTATTGGTTTCTTGGTCAAGTTAATCGCCTATATTGTAAGAGACTATCCTCGTCTTAAGATTAAAAGAAGCTTTCTCACAACCTTCTTTATCAGAAGGTTCCTGTATGCTATCGTCCTCGACCTACTAGACCTCTTCTTACATGCTTGATATTCGATCTTTCTAAACCTACTGAAACTTCTTACTCTAGTCTTTTCTGCCCAGACTTTCTATTCTTGCCAAATGTTCGGCCTACCTGACCCATTTGGACATCACCTGGTCCATCACCCTGACTCATTTAGTCTTTTCCCAACTTGACACTTATGTTAGATTTAACTTTAACTGTTTGTCAAACATCAAAACACTAGTTTGATCAAAATAGATATCCATTTGAAAAAAAAATATTTAACTCCTCTTTGCCACATATCAAAAATGAACTTACATTAACATTTTTAAAAATTAAAAACTAACATAAATTAAATGTCTGAATACAAAAATATGAGCAAAAATATAAAATAAGCAAATATTTAAGCATTAATTAAATAAATGGATAAATAACTAAAAAAATTTGATAAGCATGCAAATAATAATAATCAAGCATCTAAATATAAAAATTTTTGAGACAATTGAATTTCAAATATCCAAACAAATAAAAATACACTCTCACTAATCCTTAGGAGGTAGGGTTGTGGGGATGCAGCTCATATGCCATGATCGCATCAAATCACACATCTCCTATTGTTGGTGTTGAAACGATTTAAACTCTTCTCAGAACACATAAAAAGCTGAAATTTCCCACCAAACATGCCAAAACTAGCTTCTACCATCTCCTCCAACTATGTCAGTCTCTCTTCCATAGTGGGTGGTCATGAAAATGCTAGAAGCGGTGCCTAGGGAACTGATTAGAAATCATCGTCATCATTGTTAGAGTCCTCTAGAGCAATGTGTCGATCGGGCATCCAGATCATCGTATGCTCCCCCTTAATCATGTCAACCAAGGAGATTTGACGGAGCCGAATTTGGTCGAACTACTTAGACACACATTTCACACAACCACTCGAAACATCAAATCCTATAGATGCCAAAAATAATGTATATGATATAACAATATGACATATACATGCTAAAAAATATGAATGGTGAAATGGAATGGAAGATTGTAGAGAACCATCAATGTCAAGTCGTTGTCACAATGCATACATCAAAGTGGTGTAATGGAGCATGCCAACAGATAATCAAGGTAGAATACAATCCGTGACAACTTTTTACAAAACGTTAGCAAAGATGGATTAAATTGAAATTAATGATTGTACGAGAATGTTGACCCTTATAGAAGTAGGTATACAAAGTATCCATGGACATATCGGTAAATGGTTCGAGCATGGCCTCAGTAAAGTAAGGAAATTTAATGAAAGGATTTGTCAAAAGATGACAACACAAGTGCTCCTTAATCACAGAAAGTGCCAATAGGTTGTCCATGCAACCCGTTGTAGTAGTATAAGTGAGTCGCTCAATGCACATGAGGTTGCTATAAAACTTTGAACACAAGTTAACATTTATTAAATGCCTATAAAACACTAGTTTTTATAAACTATAATGCCCTATTATTTCCAATAAACTCAAAAAAGAAAGTCATGCTACGGTATCAGGCACTTATAATCTTAAAAGACCTATAATTAAATAATTATCTCATTGCATTATAGAGAAACGAGAGTCTATGCTCAAAATAGTGTTGAGGGGGGCTTAGAAAGACTCCTCATGTTCGTCTGTATGAATTTGTCTAGATCTATTTTTGATGCAAATGATGCCATGTGTCCAACAGAAAATACAATTAATCAACAATTTAACGAATAAAGTATACTAAAAATTGGATAAGTTAGGGTTTAGGGTCGTTAGGCGTAGATATGACCAATATACATATCTTCCCCTACCTTCTATATATCTCAGTAGGAAGTTCTTTGCCGATCATTGTGAAGACATTCTCGAGATCGTAGCCTATTATGATCTCTCCATGCTTGTTTACTGCGACCAAGCAACCTTGATCTCTATGACAAATTATATAACAACTTGACTAAGGTGGACAACTTCACCTTTACTTCCCGAGCCAAAGGCGTTGACATCATTTTCACGCCTTACCTCGGGACCGATTCAAGATACATCCCTACACCTCCATGTTCTACTGCTTCCCTTTTACCAGTCTACCCTTCATTCTTGACCCCACTCTAAGATTACCTTAGACTATACTTATTTCTTTAGTGGTGAACAAACTCCTATCGTCGTCAACTTTAGCTCAGGCCATCCTAGGCCGCAGACTACGTGTTGTACAAGGTCATATACTCATGCATCTTGCCTATTAACACTAGAGGCCTTGCTATTATACGACCATTCCACTCATTCCAGGCAGGGGTTGGACCTTAACTTTAGTTTGATCATCTTTAGGTCCATCAACCATCATTCTAGCATATCCCCTAGCTTTCGAGTCCCCATGTTGTACTGTCATATTCTAATTCGCCTCTTTGCATCCCTAGCCATTGATGTTACCCAAGGTAACATCAAACCATTATCATAAGAGTTTGACCGGATAACACTTAGGAACTTTACTCTACCTAGAATGTCCTCAGAGAGAACACCCTAGTCTGGAAAGATGAGAGGCAGGCCCCCTAGATCTCCAAGATGCGGGATTGACGAGATGCTAGTTGTGTTTGATGAGGATCCACATCAAATACCTGCCAAGCTACTAGGACCTCCAGAACCTTCACCTCCACTGACATTAGAGGACAGGATGATTAGACTAAATGGCGTTGTCACTGATATTAGGGGTGATGTACAAGAGATCATGGGCATGATGCATGCCCACTTTGCGAGTCAGCAGTTCCCTTCTCCTCCCTCTATGGATGATAATTGATTGACATATTTTGGACCTCATCTGACTTCCTTCTATTAAATCATTTGACTTCTACCATTTATGTTGACTTATTTTGACTTACAATTGACTTTGCTTTTGACTATGCTTGATTTCTAGTTTGACTTGCAGTTTACTTTATTTGTCCAATCTTTGACCATAACATACATGTGATTTAACTTGAATTCTCACTTATAGTTGATTTATTGCATCTCATTTATATGCTTGATTTAACTTTGCAATATTGCACTTAACTCTGCTAATGACAAGTCCCGAGCCCTAATAAAGGAGGATTGCATTAGGTTGCTAGCCAACATTAAACAATGGCAAATGTTCAATGAATGCATCCATTAAACTATTGTGCTAATGCTAGGTTGTTTATCGGAAAGAACACGTTGCAGGTTAACATCTCGGCAAGGACTGCTACATCTCTAGAACTCGGGTGTAGTGTTAAATATGCAAGAGTTCACGTTGTAGAGTCTGACAAGGACCGCGACATCTACATGAGAACTTGGGTGCCGTGTTAAATAGGTAAAAGTTATCACAACTATGGTTGGATAAGAACAAATATTATAAGAAAACTAACAGTTTAAAATTTGGAACATGGAAGCCTAGTTAGTAAAGTAATGGAGGTAGTAGATAGAATGATTAGGAGAAGATTAGTATTTTGTGTGTACAAAAAATAAAATAGGTAGGAGAGAAGGCAAAGGTGATAGAGAACTCGAGTTTTAAGTTATAGTACACAAGAAAAAGTAAAACAAGAAATAGAATAGGTATTACTATAGATAGTTCGTTAAAGAATAAAGTTGTAGTAGCAGTTAGAAAAGGGGAAGAATTATAACTCTTAAGATTTAGTGGCGAAAGAAACTATGAACCTAATTAACATATATGTACCTTAAGTAGGAATAGATTATTATAAAAATATTACGCTAAATGAAATGATTTTAATAGAAGACGATCTAATTGGGCATGTCGAAGTGAAAAATGAGGAATATGAGAGAGTTTATGAGTTTGGAATGAGAAATGAAGAAGAAAAAATTATATTGGATCTAGCAATAACATATGACCTTATAGTAACTAATACATTTTTTAAGAAAAGACAAGATCACAAATTGACTTCCTTAGGTTAGAGTTATAAAGATTTTTAAAAATTGCTAGGTCATCCGTATAGAAAGTTTAACTACCCAACATAAGTTAGTAGTTTTGAGTATACGCCTCAAGCATAATATTTATAATAGAAAGAAAATATATACGACTCAGAGAATTAAGTAGTGGAAGTTAAATGATGGGAAGCAAAACATATTTAAGAAGATAAGAAAACAAGCAGGTGAAATATACAATGACTCTAATACGATATTGGATAAATGGAATCAAAGTCGAAAATAGTAGCTAAGAGTGAACTCGGTAAGTCAAAGGGCATGCACCACTAGTAGGGAATCATGATGGTGGAATGAGAAAGTATAGAAGAAAGTGAAGGAAAAACGAAAAGTTCATAAGAAATTATATATTTGTAAAAAAAGGAAAAACTTTAAAAAATATACAATAGCAAAAAAAAAAAAGATGGTAAGAAAGTAGTAAATAAAGTAAAGAATAAAAATTTTGAACGGTTATATCGAAATTGGGATACACAAGAAGAGAAAAGAGACATTTATAAAATAGCTAAAGTTAGAGAAAGGACAGGAGATTTTATCTAAATAAAATATATTAAAGATGAATGCAATAAGATACTAGTAAACGATGAAGAAATAAAAAAGCGATGGAAAATGTATTTTCATAACTTTTTAATAAAAGTTTAGGTGACTAGTATAGAAATTTAAATTTTTATCATAGAATTTAAACTTAAAATAAGCTTTAAATGGGATGTATAATGGAAAAATCGTTGGACCAGTTGATATTCTGATAGAGGTATAGAAGTGTCTAGAGAAACAAACTATTAAATGGCTTACAGAATTATTTAACATGATGTTGAAAATTAAAAAAAAAAACTGGCTAATTACTCTAGTTCCCTATTAAACTAATGAGTCATACCATGAAAATTTAGAAAAGAGTAATAAAAAAAAACTTAAGGAGACGTGACCGAAAATCAATTTGGATTTATGTTTGGAAGATCGACAATAAAAGTTATACATCTTCTCATGCAACTAATTGAAAAGTATCATGCAACTAATTGAAAAGTATCGAGAGCAAAAACCTGATCTACACATCGTATTCATTGACTTAGAAAAAACTTATAATAGAATTTCAAAAGAAATTATATGGAAAAATCTAGAAAAGACAGATGTTAGCATAACATATATTAAACTAATTAAGAATATGCACTAGGATGTCAAGTAGATTAATTGAAACATTTACAATTGAGATAGGGTTACATCAAGGATCAATTCTAAGTC
>JBAMIE010000103.1:3143243-3165350 GCA_037177295.1 Kaempferia parviflora
GACCGGAGAGCTTCGTTAATGTTATCTAATGGATAAAAGTTATGGCCATGTTAATACTCTTACAGGCAACCGGGAAGGCTCCATGTGACCTGAGAAGGGCTATAAAATCAACTTTAAGGCAGAGTTTGAAAATCACTCATCTACACAGAATTCACTCTTGTTCGCGTGCTCCAAGTGCTCTCTCGCCTTATGTGTTGCGACACACTGCAACACACAGTTCATTTAATCGGCAACACTCGAGTAACATTTTTCATTTGTTTATGTTGCCATATTGATTATATTTGTACTTAATTTTTAGATTTTTTTTTTAGGTTTTCTCATATCCAGAAGCTTTCTGAAAAGGGTAAATTAGAAATAAGAATCATAGTTTATAATTGTTGCGTGTCTACATATCTGTTTTGGTTGATGAACTGCCTGCATGCTTAATTGTTAGCTAAATCCTTTACATGCCTATATTGCTAACTTGATTGAATCAGTCTAAATAATTTTTATTTTCGTTGTGTTACTCTACTTGATTCAATTGTTTATTTAATTATTTTTATTTACTATCTGCTCAATTCAAAATTCGTAATGTTATTCACCCCCCATAGCATCGAGTTTGATCCTACACCCTAAACGACAAGAATGGAGCAATTCAGAGAATAACATGAGAATCGAAAAGGATAAACAAAGAACCTAGCTCCACAATCCCTATGAAAACTTATGCATGATGGTACTGTTCCCTTAACAATCAGCAAGGAGAAGTTAGATGAGCAATTCCGAAGATTCTCGGAGATGCTCAAAAAGCTTTAATGTGAACATACCCTTCCCTGATACTCTGCAACAAATGCCTCTACAAATTCAAAGTTCATGAAGGATATTCTTTCATACAAAAGGTTGAGGATTTCGAAACAATCGCTTTGACGGAGTGCAATGCATTGATCCAAAACAAATTACCTTCGACACTCAAGGATCAAGGTAGCTTTTTGATTCCTTGCATGATTGCTAAGATCAACATAAACAAAGCATTATGTGATCTTTGCGCAGGTGTAAGTCTCATGTCCTTTTCGATTGCGAGAAATTAAGGTTAGGCGATTTGAAACTAACGACGACTTTGCAACTTGCATACCATTCTATACCCATTGGTATTCTAGAGGAGATCCATGTAAAAGTAGGTAATTTTGTGGTGCCTACTGACTGTCATACTAGATATGGATGAAGACCCTAGAATCTCTATTATTTTAGGGAGGTCTTTCTTAGCCACCACCGAATCAATAATTGAGGTCAAAATCACACTTTCCTTGGTAGTTGATAAAGACAAGATTGAATGTGATTTATCTAAGGTCACTAATTGATTGTATGCTGAGAGTGTATGTTACAAAATTGATGGCTTGTAGAAGGTAAAGAAGGGAGAACCTCGTGTGCATCCCCTAGATAATCCATTGGAATCAAGTGACCATGAAAGGGGGTGGAAGGAAAAAGTTGGCAAATACATTGTACTGGCACGAGCAAGGATGAACCCTGAGCTTCAAGTCAAGGTTGTTAAAAGAGGCAATGGAACACTCACCCCTCAAGCCAAAAGCCCCAAGCGAAGGATTGCAGGGTTGAGCTTGACCTAAAACAAGTTTTTCTTAGGAGGCAACCCATGTTTCTTTAACATATTTCTTTTCAATTTTTTCATTCCTTGCCGCTAGTTTATGGTTTTTATTTTTTCAGGACTAGGTATGTTCACGAACATGGTGGGTATTCCCGTGGGAAACACGGTGTGGCAGTGTGATCTAACACAGCCGTGGTCGCTTCAGTATCATGATCTCTCTATAAAAAAAAGGTTGGGACAGAGCTCCCAACGGCCAAGCCGTGTCTTCTCTGGTGCCTAGCCATGCAGAAGAACTCCATGGGCACGTTGTGTCCATTGACAGTGTCGCACCATAAGGGTTTTAAATCTCCTTGATTTGTGCCTTCTTCTACTCCTCCACTATGCCCTAACTTCCTTCTCTCCCACAGCCCTCCAAACACCTTCCTCTCTCTCAAAAACCCTAGATCTTGAGCCTCAACCTCTCAAGCTCTCAATCCTTCTCCTTCTCCATAAGAAACCCTAGTTTCCCCTCTTTTCCTTCCTTTTCCACTTTAAAATAAACCCTAATTCAAGCAACCTTATTCTCTTCCACCTTAAAGAAGAAACATTCTTCTCCCCTCCTCCCAACTCAAGAGCTCTTCTTTCTTCTCCAAGACCTAAGAGAAGAAACATTCTTCTCCCCACAACTCTTTCCCTTCTTCCACGTCAAGAGAGCTAATCTCACAATTTCCTTGTGTTTTTCTTTTGTTGAATCTTCTGCAAAGCATTCTGGCTACGATTTTTCCAACATCCACACATCCCTTAACGCCATCAGAGCCGAGCGGATGAGGCAACCCATATTAAATAAGAGTGATTACAAGGCATAGCAGTACTACCAGAGGGCGAATGATCATTATTGCCGGAAAGAGGAGCACCAGCGCAGTGCTCTCGCAGGGCAAAGGAGCACTGTCAGAGAGGAGAGGAGCCAGATGGAGGGATACCGCCACCAGATTGACAAGATGGCACACATCGCTAAGTAACCTCCCTCAGTACCCACCTTTTCCACCTCCCCCTCAGTGAACTTTATTTCCATTGAGGACGACATTTAATTCAAGTCTAGGGTTTAGCTAATTTTAAGTTTGTTAGTTTATTTCCTTATTTTATTTTTGCTTTAATTATCATGTCTTTTTGTTTGTTTATTTTTTTCGCATTACCATTATTATCATGTTAATATCCATCAAACATTTACTTGTTTGTTTCTTATAGCACGACATTAGCATGATAAACTTTATGTTTATTGAAAAGTATGCTCATATCTTTAGCAATTTTTTTTTTCTATCTGTAGTAGTATGGCATGAGCATTGTTGACTCGGAGAGTTTCAGTGTTGGCTTACTAGTTTAGTATCTCCTTTTCACATTTAACTTGATTTCGAGAGTTGATATATACAAAATAGTTATGATGACATAACATTGGACTAGTACCTTGATTTCCTAGGGAACCCACTACATTTTGATTACTGGAGAAATACTCGAGTCAAGGACCTCATAGAAGAAGAAAAAATTATTTTTGAAAATGCAAAAAATATATATATGTTTTGATAATGAGTAGAAGCGATATGGTATCCTTTTGAAATCAAGGTAGCCCTTTGAGATGCTGAGGTTAGGAAATACCTATTAGCTTCCCTCGACATCGAGTGCTTCTTTAAGACCTTATGTGGACAATGAAAAGCATTAGGGGGACGAGCTTTGCATGTGGTAGGTAAGTCTCTTGCGAAGACTTAGGAACATAGTAGGATGACGAAATAACTTGGATTAGTAATTGACATTTAGAGTCAAGTCACTTTGCATTGCGCACATACAACTTTTAGGTTAGACCAAATTGAGATGATTCGTATGTCTTTGTTCATTAATGAAACTACTAGATAGGATTAGATGAATTCGCTAGGAATTATGATGTTTCATTCACACACAAGCTTTAATTGCAAGTTTTATTTGAGAACAAGAAAAGGTTTAAGTCTAGAGATATTTGATGTGTGTGATTCTTGCATATGTTTTTGGTATTATTTCGCATGCATCTACTGCATTACATGAGTATATTTTGCATTGTTCCCTAGATTTTGCATTCTTTTTATCATTTTAGTTAGAAAAACTGCTCTGTGTGTTTTATAGACAAGACATGAAGTTGGAGCACGATTGGAGACGAAAAGCCTAAGGACAACATGTTCCAGTATAATACACGATCTACCTGTGCCCCTTGACACGACCGTGTAAGAACGAGCATTGGGGTGTCAACCAAAATTTCCATCACGGCACACGGTCCCCTAACAAGGTCATGTTATGCTTTAATGCCACCTGGCCGTTCTTCCCAACACGACCGTGACACTGTGGCGGCACCCATGATTTTTAGGAAAATTGTACCATATTTAAAAACCTTTTGAGGCTATAAAAGAACCAATGGGGCATCTGTTTGAGGCATCGAGGTTACCCAGTGATAGGGAACCCTACGAGAGAATCGTCTTCCAAAGGCCACAAGGATTCTGTCCACCAAGGAGATCTTTTGAAGACAACATCGGCATCTACGACTGAGTTCCCTCTACACTTTTCTCATATTTTGAGTCATAGAATGTTTTACTCCATGTCTTTGTCTTGTATCTCCATCTCCATAAAATAGTTCCCTTAATTTTAGGATTAAAGAGTAACCCGACATTGAATTGGTAATAATATGTTGATACTTATCTCTTTTATCGCATGATGTGTTGATCCTTGATTTAGTTATTAGCATACTTAAGGTGTTAATACGTCTCAATGGACGATAGCACAAACCTTTAGGTGAAGAGGAAAACCGAAAGGCGAAGATCTCGAACCTATAATAACTAAACGAGAGGGGTTGTTTACGAAAGTAGTTTAAACTCTCCCGAGAATACCATTAGATATTACAGAGCGCAAGGGGTTTATCTCGATTCGATGTCACGAAGTAACGATAGCGATCTAGGAGACCACGGGATTCTCGTGGCAGGTGCCTCCATTAGAACGCGATCACCCTAGTATAGCTACCATGAAAGTAGAGGTCACGTTTCGCTAGATACACCTTTAAGATTGATCAACATTGAGGTAAAAGAGGTATTCACAACTACATTATCAAGGATAGTCGAGGTGAAACCAAAGTCCTAGAATTGCCTTTAAAATTGGTTTTCTCACAGCTTCTCGCTTTTGCTTGCTTAATTTGTCTTCTTTCACAACAACTCTCTCGATTTCAATTCGTCAAGATAGCCTACTTTTGCACTTGGGCTAGGATTTGACTCTACGATCCTAGAGGATGATATTTTATTACTTGACAACATGCACCTACGGAAATTGCACATCACTAGCATCCACTCGTTCGTTCCTTGCTAAACCTGTAATTAAAAATGTCTATGTTGTTTTAGTACCCAATAGCTACTTAGAAAGTGAAGTTGATTTTCCTACTAACAAATGATATGATTGATATTTCTTGTGCACTTAATTGATATCCATGGCTAGCTTTATTATATTATGTCTAGATAATCGGTACCTAATGTGAACCATTCTAGTGTTTTTGTCAAATCTTCAACTTTATTTCAAAGAGGAATTTTCTTCCATAAGTCTTTCAACTTGCGTTGAGGTTCCTTCTTAAACCTTACTAATGAAAGAAGAAGAGGTGGTCTCCCATTTAAGGTCTTTACCTCCTCAAGGAGTGACCTAACTTTGTCCTTCCATTTAGTCAATGAATTAATGAAGCATGTTATAGTTTAATGCAATTTTTCAATTTAAAGGTCACATACCTCATTAGTACTGTACTCAAGTCGCTGAGCAAATCATCATCCTTAAATACGTCTTCTGAGCCTTATTAATTCGTACTTGCTGGGTTCATCTTGGGCCATAAATGTCATGTACGGAATGATTTGGTTCATCTTTCTATTATTCTTCTGAAGATGACCAATCCTAAGTAGTCTTTTTCTTTATTCTCATTTTATTGGGCTTTTCTAAATCTTTTTCTTTAAGTTGAGGACATCGTTACTTATAGTGTCCCTTCTTATTACACCCATAACATATGACACTTTCTTTGACTTTGTACTCTTAGTTATCTGTTTGTTTTTGTTTTGAAACACCTTTTTAACATCTTTTTGTTCCTCTTCATCATATTCCAATCTAGATTGGTTATTTCAAGTTAAGGTTCTCCTCATCCTCTTCATTCTGACTCGAGTCCACGGTTAGACTTAAACTCCTTAGTCTTGGTTTTTCCTACAATAAAAGGCATACCATTCTCTTCGGTTTCAAGATTAGTTTGCTCATGAAATTCAAATTCAAAAAATAATTTATCTAATTTGATTAATGATAAATTTCAAGAAACTTTGCGAACATCTACCATAAATGCCCACAAATTCGATCAAGGGAAGCTTTTAGGTAATAGGTGATGAGATCGCAATTTTCAATCCACTCTCTAATTGCATGGAGGAGTTCAAAATTTCTTTGAATGTTCGTGTAGTTGGCTCACAATTTCCCTTCCTTTATTTAGTAGTTCTGGAGCTGACTCATGTGTAGATCCCGTTTGGCTATTCTTGAGTCAAGGGTTCCTTTATGCAGCTCAATCAGCTTATCTCAAAGCTCCTTTGTGCTATTAAAGCACCCAACCATTGAAGGGTCCATATGGCTTTAGCGTTAGCTTGGGCTTTACTTGTCATATCATTTAATCACTTACAAATTCCACTGGTTCTCCAAAGTCATATTTTGGCATTTTAAATTAATCTTTAATGATAAACCATATTTAATGTCTGTTGTGACATAGTATTCCATCAATCTTCTCTAATAGGAAAAATTATTGTCATTAAAGGACGGATGGTACTATTGTTGCCATTAAAGAAAGGAGGATGAACGGTGTTGTATACTTCTTAAGCAAAAAAAAAAGAAATGTCTCCAACACTTTGAAGGTGGAGTATCCTTTCATTGTTCTTGGGAAACTGGTATATACACAAATGAAAAAAAAAAAGATTAAATTGTTACATTTTGAAGACAGAAAACTATTTAAATAGGTTAATTAAAACCATGACAACTATTAGAATATTGTAAATATGGCTAGGAATAATTTAGTATCTCTAAATATGGTTAGGAATAATTCAGTATCTCTAAATATGTCTAGGGATAATTTGGTATCCCTAAATATGGTTAGAGATAATTATTTCTTAATTTATTTCCTAGAATAGAGTTTGATTTATTTCTTAGAATAAGCTCTAACTTTGTATATAAATAGGGCTGCTTTCATGTAATAGAATTAAGTTTTTTCTCCTATGAAATAACAACATTTGAAAAAACCACGTGCCTGGCTCTAGTGATTGGTTGAAAGATTGTGAGATCTTGTTTTGATTTGGATTAGGGAATGGAAGTCCTTTCAAGGTTGCACGAATAATACACCAAGTAAATTCCCAGATAAGTGGTGAGTCATAATGAACTACTTAGGCAGAATTTTTCAAAACATAGAATATCTCAAAAGTCGACCCCACCTACAGAATAAGGCTTGGTTGTTGTTGTATAAATATCTCAACTTCCTTGTCTAAACCAACCAAATCCTATTTTGATACAAATTGTAGGATGGAGATAAGCGCTAAAAGGGAGTAAATAGCACTTTTAAAATATCTAAATATTTTAAAATTTTATCAAATATATAAAACAATAACAACCAAGTCTTATCCCACTAGGTGGGATCAGCTATATGGACCTTTTTACGTCGTTGAGCTCTCTCTCCTACTATATCATTATTTATATTTAAATAAATTTTATCTTATTTTATTGTTACTATCCAAGTCTTCCTTTCTCTTCCTCGTTTGATATGCGTGTCTGTCATAGTTTCACATCGCCTAACTGGAGCATTTATTGATTGTATCCGTACCATCTTAAACGTATCTCTCTCAGAATTTTTTTCTCAATTGATGCAACTCTAACTTTCTCTCTAATGCTCTCATTTCTTATTCTGTTCATCCTTGTCCACACATCTACCTTAACATCCTCATCTATGCAACTCTCATCTTCTGCTCATGTGCTCGAATCATAACCCAACATTTAGCTCCATATAACATAGCAGGTCTAACTGTGGTTTTGTAAAATTTTCTATCACATAAAACACCCGTCGCTTTCCTCCATTTTAACCATCTTATTTGTATTCTATGTAAGACATCTCTCTTAATCCCTCATCATTTTACAAAAATGATCCTAAATATTTAGAACTCTCAGTCCGGACAACTCGTCATCTCCTATTTTAATCATTGTCTCATTACATCTAATATTGCTAAACTTAAATTCTATATATTCTTTCTTTATTCTACTAAGCCTAAAATCTTTCTCCTCTAGTGTCTCTCGCTAAGATTCTAATTTAACATTTACTCCTACACGTGCTTCATCTACCAAAACAATATCATTTGCAAACATGCACCACGGTCCGGTGCCTTGAATGTGTGCAATAAGTTCATCCATAATTAGTGTAAAAAGAAAGGGACTTAGAGCGAATCCTTGATGTAACCCTATCTTTATTGAAAATACTTCAGTTACTCTGTCTGAAGTCTTTACTCTAGTTGTTACATCCTCGTGCATATCCTTAATTAGTTCAATATATGTTACGCTCACACCTCTCTTTTCTAGAATTCTCCATATAATTTCTTTTGGAACTCTATCATAGGCCTTTTCTAAGTAATATCATGTATTGCTCCCGATATTTTTCAATTAGCTGTCTAAGATGTATAGCGTCTATTGTCGACCTTGACATGAACCCAAATTGATTTTTGGTCACCGTGGTCTCCTTCCTTAATCTTTTTTCTATTACTTTTTCCAAAGTTTATGGTATGAATCATTAGTTTAATACCCTTATAGTTTGCACAATTTTGTATATCTCCCTTATTCTTATATAAGGGAACTAGAATACTTACCCTTCATTGATCAGACATTTTTTTCGTTTTCAGTATCATGTTAAAAAATTTTGTAAGTCATTCAATACCTTGCTCCATACATCTATTGGAATATCATTTGGCCCAATGGCTTTTCCATTGTGCATCCCATTTAAAGCTTGTTCTACTTTGAAATTTGAATTCTACGATAAAAATTTAAATTTTTATACTCATTTGACCTACTTAAATTACCTAAATTAGGTTGGTCACCTAAATCTTCATTAAAAAGTTGATGAAAATACCTCTTCTACTGCTCTTTTATTTCTCCATCGTTTACTAGTACGCTATTACATTCATCTTTAATACATTTTATTTGGGTAAGATCTCTTGTCTTCCTTTCTCTCACTTTAGTTATTCTATAAATGTTTCTTTCCCCTTCTTTTGTATCCAATTTTTGATATAATCGTTCAAAAGTTTTATTCTTTATTTCATTCACTACTTTCTTAGTTTATTTCTTGGTTATTGTATATTTTTTATTATTTTTCTCGTTCTTACAAATATATAATTCCTTATAAACTGTTCGTTTTTCTTCTGTCACTTTCTCTTGTACTTTCTCATTTTACCGTCAAAATTCCTTACTTAGTGGTGCATGTCCCTTTGACTCACTAAATACACTCTTAGCTACTATTTTCAACTTTGATATCATCTTATCACATGTTATATTAGAGTCACCGTATATTTCACTTAATGTTTGTACTCCTACCTTCTCCTTAG
Organism: Kaempferia parviflora; assembly: GCA_037177295.1. Taxonomy (NCBI): domain Eukaryota; kingdom Viridiplantae; phylum Streptophyta; class Magnoliopsida; order Zingiberales; family Zingiberaceae; genus Kaempferia; species Kaempferia parviflora. The sequence continues at coordinate 3,152,442 of JBAMIE010000103.1, forward strand.
ATATATTTTGCTTCCTATCTTTTAACTTCCACCACTTAAATTTAGGAGTCATATATATTTTCTTTCTATTGATATTATGCTTGAGGCGTATATCCAACACTCCTAACCTATATTGGGTAGTTAAGTTTTCTCTCGGAATAACCTTGCAATCTTTACAAATCCTTCTATCTCTCTTCCTAACCATAAGAAAGTCAATTTGCGATTTAGTATTCCGACTTTTAAATGTGACTAAATGTTCTTCTCTTTTCTTAAAAAATATATTAGCTAATATAAGGTCATATGCTATCGGAAAATCTAATATAGTTTTACATTCTTCATTTCTCGTTCCAAACTCATAACCCCATGTACCCTCTTATATTCCTCATTTTTCACTCCAACATGCCCATTTAGATCACTGCCTATTAAAATCATTTCATTTGGCGGAATATGTTGTAATATTTCATCTAAGTCATCCCAAAACCTTGATTTAGTAGTTTCATCTAATTCTACTTACGGTGCATATACACTAATTATGTTCATAATTTCCTTTGCCACTATTATCTTAAGGGTTATAATTCTATCTACTTTTCTAACTACTCCTACAACTTCATCCTTTAACGAACTATCTATAATAATACTCACCCCATTTTTTGTTTTACTCTTTCCTGTGTACCATAACTTAAAACCGAGTTCTTTGCCTTTTCTCGCCTACCCATTTTGTCTCTTGTATACACAAAATACTAATTTTTCTCCTAATCATCGTATATACTATCTCCATTAATTTACTAGTAAGGGTTCCTATGTCCATGTTCCAAATCCAGAACTATTATTTTTCCTATCATATTTGTTCTTATCTAACCTATGGTGTGAGAACTTTTGTCTATTTAACACACCCAAGTTCTCATAGAGATGTAGCGGTCCTTGCCGATACATTACAGTCAGAACCTGTAACGTGAACTCTTGTATATTTATCACTACACCCGAGTTCTGGAAATGTAGCGGTCCTTCCCGAGACGTTAGAGTCGGACCCTGCAACACATTCCTCATGGGGAACAACCTAGCATTAGCACAATAGTTCATCAAATATATGGCAGAATATAATTATAATTTTTCAAGATCAAACTTAATTTTGAAATCAATCAAAATTTTATAAATAATAAACTAAGGCTAAAAGTAATAAAGGAAATAGCACAGTGATTTAACGTGTTCCCGACTCCACAAACAAAAGTGTCGCAAGTAATAAGACAACTAAAAAGAATAATCCCACTATACTTTCTTCTTTCTTAAAAACAAAAGTGTCGCAAGTAATAAGACAACTAAAAAGAATAATCCCAAGTTCTCTAAATGTTGTCCAGAATGCAAGCTTTTTTCTTCTCGACATAAACTTCTTTGGTCAAATTTTATCTACGTGCTTCGTTGGTTGTTGCATGGTCTCGACCATGATTGTTCATGGTTGACCAACTCGGATAAACTTCGAGTTGTGACCCTTCTCACTGATGTGCTATATCATATGTTGACCGAGCATGTGGACAACTAGTATTGTTCATGTGATCGACCAAGTGAGTGCGTCTTCTACTCTCAATAAGTCAAAATTACTTGATTTCTTCCCGATTCAATAGACTTTCACTATAGTCGACTAAGTCCTATAGTTTGGTCTACCAATATTCTATTTTTTGAAATATTAATAATTAAATATAGAATATTTAAAGTAAATAAAATAGCTGTGAATATTAATTAAATAGTGATAATGTTGATCAATCATAATTATAGCTTGAGAAGCGAAATCCAATGGAGCAACTATTCACAGCTAAGTTGATTCTGGTCAACTGTCTTTTTGACTTTGACTTGAAAACTCTTATTAGTTTCTTGGTCAAATCAACCACATAGGTTGCAAGAGACTACCCTCGTCCCAAGATTAAGAATCTCTCTCATAGCTTTCTTTGTCAGAAGGTCCCCTCTTGGACTTCTTTCCCGTTCCAAGTATCCAATCATGTTCGACCGACCGAGACTTCTTACCTACTTGTAGTAGGGATAATTTTGATATATAAGCTCAATTTCTACCTCTATTTGGGTTGTAACAGTGCCTTAAGCTCAAACTATCTATGTAGACTACATAGCGGTTTTTAGGTCACCCAATTGTTATAAATAAAAGGTGGCGGCCACACATATAAGTTTTGGCTTGTTTCAATCTAAAGCATGATGAGACTCTCACTTGTTGGTTTTTCATTGAACTAGAACAACTTATCAAGGCAATCCCTTGTGGCATTCAAAGGCTTATCAACCTAAATCTCAAGGTTGGGCATCTTCTTCTATACCAAGGTTCATACTTTCTTAGGCATTAGGTTAAGGTTCTTTTCATTCATCTTATCAATTTAAACTTTCCTTGTTTCTTCATTCAATTTGTTGTGGGTTCATGAGACATCCTTCTCCTTGGGTTCACATCACCCATTAAGTTTTTCCCTTGCCAACTCCTGTTGGTCTTTCCCATTTCTTCTGCAATGTACCCATCAAGTTTTCTTACACAATAGTTAATTCTAAACTCTTTGTCATAAATTAAAGCATTGCTTTGATCACTTGATGTCTGTTTGCATCAATAAAATCAAATGGCCATATAACTTTTCTAATAGTCAAACTTCCAAAAATCCAAAAGTAAACAAACAATCAAGATTTAGCACACCCTCATCAATTTTTTTCTTGGTCATGAAATATCATTGAGTTAAAGAAAAGAAGATTGGTGGATAATTCTTGAATGTACAGCTCTTAGTATTAATTTAAAAGGTCAATAGATGACATTAAGTTACAATTTTTTGTTATAAATTGAGGAGGACAATGAATCCACCAAATAACAAAAATGGGAATCATAGACCAGCTTTATTATGTAATACACTATCAAGACAAAGTAGAAAATGAGCATCAATTTTATACTTTTTTCACAAATCAGAATACAAAATGAAATCTCATATTAAAATTCAACTAGATGCTGAAATTAGTTATTCCTAGAGGTTGTCTTATTAATTACCAAGCCTATATTGGATAGGCACGTAATGTAAATTGGCATGCAGTACTTTGCATCTGCAGGCCTGAAGTTCATGCTGTAAAATAATTATATATATCTTAAAGTCACCATTGTAATGAGGTTAAGATGCAACAGAATATTGGAGTAGTGAGATATATCCAATTATTAAGAAACTATTTGCATGGTGAGGTATATATGCAGTGAAATAAAGACTTGCAGTTAATGAAAGTTGACAAATAATTACTGCCATAAGTGAGGTAGTCCTGGAGAGAATGCCACTTAAAAAATTTAAAAAAAAAAATTTAAAAAATCTAGTATATACAACTCTAAAGAGTAAAGAGTAACAATGTACCTCTCCAAATTATCTTGTAGCCCTTCCCAAGGCCTCATAAAATCTACTTCTTCAAAAGCAAAACCAGAGGTGAATATTCCCACTGCAAGGCGCTGATAAGAAGGGACTGATTATTATTCAATGTCATTGTATAGGATTTGCAATTTGTTGAGCAAGACCTAGTAGAGATGTCTTTTGGGCTCAATATTATGAAGTGTCATAAAATATTATGATTTTTTAATATGCAAAATTATAAACTGTTAAAGTTAGAGCACTTACACCCTGATTATGATTTTCTCCAACATTCTTAAATTCAAATTCTTCAATACCCCCAATTCTTCTTGCCATTTTGCTTCCTGTCAATCCAGCTCCAGCAGCTGTCGCATCCGAAATGAGCATAGATATGTGTGGGTGTGTGTATATAAGATAGTATTAATAACTTAGGGACATGCATTTCAGAAAGCATTTGATAGCATTATTATCTTAGCAGAGAAAGTTCAAAGATGTAAAGACATGCATTTCAGAGAGCATCTGAAAATTTAGAGAGAATACATGGAAAGAATGAAAAGAATTAGTGGGGTATTCTCTTTAATTTTGTATTTGATAACTTCTGAAATATCTGATGCTGTTAGATTTATTACGCATGGCTGCTCGAATAAGCTAAAATCCTCTAAGTCTCCAACATCAAGTTTGATATCCCATACAAACTCACCAATAGCCAATTATTGCAATCCATAGTAACTCACTCCGGTACTATAGATATCTACACTAACCAGGGAAGCAATTTCTCAAGCAGCCATCACTTTCCCACCAGTTTGCTACTCTCCACCTGCAGAAGCTAAAATATCCCTGATTTCCACCAGCAAACAAAGAAGAGAATATTAGTTATTTTCCTCCAGTGGCATCAACCTATTACTCAAAATCCAGAAACTATTGCTTCCACTACGCTTTCATGTCTCCCCTTTCCAATAAGGGAAGGGTAGAGAGGTGAACCATCTCATTTTTCATCAATTGTGGAGGTAGAACTAAGACTCTGCCCACAAGTTCTAACATTGTAGAATCACAAGGCATTGACAATTTTCTAGCAATAAGTGAATCCTTCACCTATTTTGTTGGTTGATCGAATTTCTCATCACTTAAGATCTTCCTTTCGTAGAAATCTACTTAAGTTAAATTGTGAACAGCATAGAAATCAAGTCTGTGTTACATCGTCAAGCTTCTTAGGCACTACTAGGCAATTAATAAATAGAACTTTTGGTATTTTACCAAAGGGGCATACTTGAAGTTTGATAATTACTAAATTACGCACATAGTTCCAAATTTAGCACAGGGCACATCCTATTTTCAAAATAGTTCTGCAGATGTCCAAATGCCTCCCAAGACTTCTAAAAACATTTTGATATTCTTCAAGTAGTTAAAATATCAATAAAGGAAACAATTTATGACACCATGCCTAATGGTGGTCTTATTTTTGACAATTTTTCCCACTAGAGGGGTTTCTAAAGCGTTTTGGACACAATCAAAAATAATGACATTGTCAGCCTCCTAAGAGGAATGTGAATGTGATAGTGGTCTTATTTTATCATCTTAACCACTTAAGATCATCATGATGTTTTAAAAAAAAAAAACATTAATTAACTAGAAGGTTTTCTAATCGTCTAAATAAAAAACATAATTGTGTGACTAAATTTCTAGACCACTATAAACACAATGATGGTATCACATTATCATTTTGACTACTCCAAGGGTCATTAAGCTGTTTTGAAACACCTTGATAATCCCAGATCATCTTGATGACTTTCGGTACAAGAATATATATATATATATATATATATTAATGGTTTTCTAGTAATCAAAATGGCAATATAAGATCATATTTGCATTCATTGTGTTCCTATAAGTCCATTTATATCTTTATATTTTGATTTTGGCTAATTTTAATGGTAAAATAATGGTCATAATGGAAATATGACACCAAAATTACATTCCTGATGCTTTTGTCTATCAAGTTCTTACATTTTAATTTTAAGCACTATGTGTTTTGATCAAGAGACCTTATCCTTTCAAGTGGTCAAAATAGTAATATAAGACTATGGCAGTGCTTATGGTAACCCCAAAATACATTTATACCGTTTAATTTGGATCCTTAAAAGCCCATTAAAATGGTTACTCACCTTGATTGTCCTTCTAATGGTCAAATAGAATAGAAGTTCATTACCATGGTGCTCTCCAAGTTTGTTCATACCCTACTTTTTAATTTTGACCATTATATTCATGGTACTTCAGTCCATTCATGCCCTTACTTTTCAATTCTGACCATTAAGGTGCTTTTACCAAAATACTTTAATAGCATTTTAGAGGTCAAATGATTTCTTAGTCAAGCTCCCTAAAATCAATTTGTGCTCTTCTTATTTTGACCATTAGAAAGCTATCAAAATATTTTTTTTTTAATTTAGAGGTATTTAGACAACTACATGGCGGTTTTAGGAATGAAGTGCACTCTGATATATTCCAATGTGTGATATGCCCTTTACTCAATATCAAACTTTAGGTGCATCTTTTGATAATATGTCATTGATTGTCATGACTAACACTGATATTTGTGTTCATTTAATTAAAATATATATGCATAAATAAAAATGAAGACTAATTTATTTGAAAATTTAACGCTCAAATATGATAATTCCTTTAGCATTTTATTCAAATATATAAAGAATATAATACTTACATATCTTTATAATAGAATTTATGTTTGTTATATTGATGCCATGCAATTTTTATAGTCTCAATTTATCTATAATATGTTATAAGTAAAAAAATATTGTAAGGTCCATTTATTAGTTCAACATTTTAATTAAATTATAAGAACAAGTTTATCTCTAGTTGAAGTTGAAAAATCAAAGTTCAAGCTTTAATGAACAAGCTAAAACATTTTTGTACTCAAGAAAGATAAACAAACTAACATAACCTAGTCAAACTCAACTAGCCGGAAGGAACTTGACGAGGTACATGAAATTATGTTTGTTATATTGATGTCATGCAATGTTTATAGTCTCAATTTATCTATAATATGTTATAAGTGAAAAAATATTGTAAGGTCGATTTAGTAGTTCAACATTTTAATTAAATTATAAGAACAAGTTTATCTCTAGTTGAAGTTGAAAATTCAAAGTTCAAGCTTTAATGAACAAGATAAAACATCTTGTTACTCAGAAAGATAAACAAACTAACCTAACCTAGTCAAACTCAACTGGCCAGAAGGAACTTGATGAGGTACATGAACCGATTCTAAGTCAACCTCTTCTCTCAATTGGTGAAGCCTTTGCAAGAGTGCGACATGAAGCAAGCATAGCAACTCAAGCTTGGAGTTAAAAAGGACTCCCATGAAAACTCTAGGAATGAGAAACCTATAGACAATGCAGTTGTCACAAAAATAATGCAACCTATTGAAGATCAGAAATTTAATTTCCATCTGTGGTGCTCTCACTGCAATAATCTCGGTCACACCTAAGAAAGATGTTGGGACCTCGATGGAGACCTACAGATGCAAAATAATGGAAGCAAAGCCACTCCAAGGTTTTTCAAATAACTATAGAGGAGAAGTATGATGAATCAAACAACGGAGTGTTTTTAAATAAGGATCGGTTCTATGTGAAGTATGATGAATCAAGCAACGGAGTGTTTTTAAATAAGGATCGGTTCTATGTGAAATATGATGAATCAAACAATGGAGTGTTTTTAAATAAGGATCGGTTCTATGTAAACTATTGAATCAATAAAACATGAAACAATTACAACAATGCTGGTCAAGGTACTGCTCTCCCTGTAAAAAACAAACTTCTTGGATATTTGATTTTGATGCATCAGATCATCATGTGATAAGATCTTTAAGGTAAAAATAGCATAAGGAAATGTCCTTTTTGTTACTTAAAAAGGCTTTGTCCATTTGTCAAACTCTCATATTCTACATTTTGTACATCACGTTCCCAAATTAGCATACAACTTGGTGTCAACTTATGATATTGATTGCACTGTTAATTTTTCAGTCACTTCTTAAATACAGGAGCAAGGATCAAGGAGGGAGGATCATTTGGCATTGCTAAGGAGGATTGATGGATTACTATTTTGAGAATGGTGATCATGTGGAGAGGCAGGCTACTATGGCTGAATGGTCTTCCTTTTGTTTCTAATAAGGATATAATGATGTGGCATCGTAGGTTACGCCACCCTAATTTTCCTTATCTTAAATGCTTATTTCTGCATTTGTTTATTAATAAAAATCTCAATTTCATATTAGATTTGTCAAATAGCTAAGGGCACACAGACATCATTTCCAACTAAACCATACAAAGAGTAGTATCCATTTTCTCCTATTTATAGTGATATTTGGGGACCCTCTCAAATACAAATTATCATAGATGTTAAATGGTTCATTACATTTATTGATGACCACACTAGAGTACATTAGGTTTATCTCTGTAAGGAAAAATTAGCTATTGTAATTTTTTTTTCAAAATTTTTAGTTTTTGGTTAAAAAAAACAATTTCAAACCTTTATTAAAGTTGACAATGGAAATATTTTAAATCCATCTTAGGAGAGTATCTAGCAACCAATAGCATAATTCACTAGAGTTCTTGCACCGACACACCATAATAAAAAGGTATAGTCGACAAAAAAAGTTGTTACCTACTTGAGGTTGCTAGACCCTTCACTATTATGTATATTCCTAAATATCTTTGAGGTGAAACTATCTTGATTGCCTCACATCTTATTCATCATATGCCTTCAAAAAATTTCAAATTCAAAACTCCTATGCATATTCTCATTCAAACCTATCCATTGTTCCATTCTTTCTCCTCTATTCCCCTTAAAACCTTTAGTTGTACAACATTTGTTCATGTCCATTCCTAAAATCATTCAAAACTTAACCCAAAATCAACCAAATGTATTTTCATCGGGTATTCTCACACATAGAGGGGTTATATGGATGTCACCTTTCATGAACCTAAACCATCTTTTCCCAAGCTCCACCTTCAAAGGGAGATTCTAAAGAAAGATGAGTCTTGGAATGAACTTAGCCCTCCACCATTAACATTATCACTACCCTCCTTACCCAATGTAGATGAGCCTATAATGCCACAATTAGAACAATAACGATCAAACCTTTATCTCACAAGTGGGGTCGATTATATAGATCCTCATATGACATTGGGTTCAATCCTCTACTATATCTGCATCTATATTTAATGAACTTTAACCAAGTCTCTTATAGTCTCTATCTTCTCCGATTAATGTGTGCATTTATTATGTTCTCACATTGTCTAACTAGAGTATTTAGTGGATGTATATATCATCTTAAGCGCATCTCTACAAGTTTTTACTCAATAAATACAACCTCGACTCTCTCTAATGTTATCATTTCTTATCTGTCCATCCTCCTATGTCTATATATCCACATTAAAATCCTCATCTTCTACTTGTGTGCTCAATTTTAAGCTTTAGAGGCATCTTACGATCATAAAGAACATGTCACACTCCTTTATTTCAGTCATCCTATTATTTGTATCCTATGTAAAACCGTCTCTATCAACCCGTCCATCCTTTTGCACAAAAGATCATATATGCTTAAATCTCTCAAGTATAGGTAATTCATCATCTCCTATTTTACTAATTGTGTTGTTATGTCTACAATTATTAAACTTAAATTCCATATATTCTCTCATTACTCAGTCTAAAATTTGAACTTAGCATTTACTCATTCACATGTCTTATCAACCAAAACAATGTCATCTACAAATAACATGTATTACAGTAATGTGTCTTTGATGTATATTCATCCATGGCTAGAGTAAAAAAACATAGACTTTGAGCAAATCCTTATGTAATCTCTATCTGTATAGGAAACACTTTGTTTATTCGCTTAGAGTCTTTTACTTTTATCATTATATCCTCTACCTATCCTTAATTATTTCAATATATGTTACGCTAAAGTCTTTCTTTTCTAAAATTATCTACATAATTTTCCTCGAGACTCTATCATAAGTTTTTTCTATATCAATGGATTCCGTATGTAAGTCTTATTGTGTTTTCGATAATTTTCAATCAGTTGTCTAAGAAGATGTATAACTTCTATTATCGACCTTTTAGGCATAAATCCATATTGAATTTTAGCCATTTTAATCTTAATCTACTCTATCACTCTTTTTAAGTTTCATGATATAGCCCATTAGCTTAAAGAGTTAATAATTCAAACAATTTTGTGTCTCCTTTCTTTTTATACATAAGAATAAAGTACTTAACTAGAGCATTTCTTTGTTTTCTATACTAGATTGAATAACTTCATAAACCATTCAATACCCTACTTCCCTATGTACTTCCATACCTCTATTGGAATATTATCCGATCCAATCATTTTTCCATTTTGCATCTCACTTAACATTTATTCTAATTCTAAAATTTATATTCTCAAATAAAAATTTCAATTTGTATACATCTCTGATTTACTTAATTTCCTAAGCTAAGTTGCATCTAAACATTCATTAAAAAGTTAATGAAATATCTATATAATCACTCATTTATCTCCAAATCCTTCATTAGTACCCTTTTGGACTCACCTTCAATGCATCTTATTTGGGTAAGATCTTTGTTTTCCTCTCTCTCGCTTTACCTTATGGTTGTAACCAAGCCAAGGTAAGTGAAGTTTTGTGGTATTCAAGCTTGTTTGATAAGGTAACCGAGTCTAAAATGAACCAACCTCTCAATTCAAACTTGTTTGATTATTTAAAATGTTTATATTTTAAACTTGTTTGATTAGTTATTGAGTTTGATAATACAAACTTATCTATTCATTTTAAAAGTTTCTTTGAACATTGTTCACTAGCAAATCACGAACATTATTGTTCACGTGCATTAACGAGCTGAACACATATGTTCAAGCTTGTTCGTTTAGTTTAACAAGTTGTTCAAGCTGATTCATTTAATTGATCTTGTTTATATTAAACGAACATAAATAAGCTCTTATCAAGCCGAACACCAAGCTTGTTCACGAACATTCAGTTCATTTCCAACCCTACTTTAGTTATTTTATAGATATCTCTTTCTCTTCTTTTGCATCAAGCTATCGATACAAGCATACAAAAGCTTCATTCTTAATTTCACTTGCTACTTTATTGGTCTCTCTTTTTTGATGGCTACATATTTTTTTTAACTTTTTTTCATTCTTACAAGTGTATAGTTAGTATGATGTTCTTTTTCCATCATTTTCTTTGTACTTCCTCATTCCACCATCAAAATTCTTTATTTAGTGACGTTCATCCTCTTGACTCAGCCTCTTAACTCACCAACTACACTCTTGTCATTTTCAAATTTAATGTCATTTTATCTCATGTCATATTCTAATAAACATGTATTTAACTTAATATTTGTGCACCTACCCTCTTTTTAATATGCATTACTTTCCATCCATTAAGCACCACCATCTGATCCTAAGAGTGCACGTCCTTGTACAATACTTGAAGTGCATATCTAACACCTATGTTAGGTGGTTAAATCAAGGTTTAAAATCTTAGACTTGTGCCCAGATTTCAGTCCTTGACCGAAACAATATGATATAGTTTTGATATTTTTTAAAATTTTAAATATAATATATATTAATATTTGATTATTAAATATATTTTATATTTGGAGATGTTAATTTATATTTTAATATTTTCTCATAAGATAAAGTCTATTAAATTTTAAAATATATATACATTTTAAAAAATAAGTAATTCTTAAAATTCAAAACTAAATTTAAATTATAAAATCATTTGAAAGGCTAAAATAATTTGAAAATAATTTGAAAATATGAAAGTATTTTTTTGAATGTATTTGTAAATTTTTAATTTTAAAAAATTTATTTGGAATGTTTGAGAATTATACTTTTTTAGATTATTTTAAATTCATATTTAATTTTACAATTATTTTAAAATTTTTAAATTATTTTATAAAATATTTATTAAATTTTAAAATAATTTTTAAGATTTTATAACTATTATAAATAATAGTTTATTTATAAAAATGCATACATATTTAAAAAATAAAAATTTAGATAAACCAAAAAAGAATATAAAAAAATATCGAGGGACCCATAAAGGCCATTGCGGCAGGTTCTTGCGGAGGGTTTTAGGAATATATAATATGTTATTAGAATTTTTTAAGATTTTAAATAAATTTTAATATATTTTAATCGGATAATAATGTGTTTAGCTATTTATTTAAGTTAGGGATTGATTAAATCCATTAAAAAATAATAATATAGCTAGGAGATGAATAAATAAATAATTTATTATATATTTTTAAAATTAAAATAAATGAAATATCTAATTAATTAGAAAATTTTATTAGGTTTTAATTAAGCCTTTTTGGATTATCATTATCATACCTAGGAATTGTTCAGTTTTAATTTAAAAAAAAAACTCTCAGATTTAATTAAAAACTAACGACCCCTCCGGTGCAGCCACGAGGTCGTGTGACACTTTCAGCGCCGCCGTCGGGTTGGCAACCCCTCCGACAAAGATGCGAGGGTCGCGGCCCCTCCAACCAGCCGCAGGGGTCACGCAGCCGCTCAGTGTGGTCGTGGGGGCGCTGGGCCTAGTGTTAGATCATGTCGATCGGAACAAAATGTTTCTCCCGTTTCGACCGGCTCGACACCAAATTTCAATCCTTGGGTTAAATTTTTAATGACCTTGCAATCTTTATAAATGTTTTTATCATGACCATAAGAAAGTAAAATTATGATTTATTATTCACACTTTTCAACGTAAGTAGGTATTTTTCTTTCTTCTCTAAAAAACATATTAGCTATTATAAGTTTACATGCTATCACAAAATTCAATATAGCATTTTTCTTCTTGATTTCTTGTTCAAAATCATAGCCCCCATACACCCTATTATATTATACATTTCTAACATTTGCATGCTCATTTAAATCTCGCTCCTATTCAAATCATCTCATTTATTAGAACTATTTGTATTACCACATCTAATTTTCTCAAAATGTGTTTGGTGTCTTTATTACTTTGTCCTTTAAGAAACTATTTACAACAATATTTACTTTATTTTTTATTTTACTCTTTCATATATACCATAACTTAAAATTTACGTTCTTTATCATCTTTGTTTTCTTCCCTACCTATTTTATCTCTTATAAATACAAAATATTAATTCTTTTTATAATTATAGTATCTACTACCTTCATTTTTTTTTACTAGTAAGCGTCCATACGTTTCATATTTCAAATCTAGAGAATTGTCTATAGTCCTATAATATTTATTCTTATCCAACCTATAATATAATATTTTTTACATATTTAAAATTGCGCCTAAATTCTCAATGAATGTAGTAGTCCTTGTTGAAACATTGCAGTAGATCTTGCAACGCATTCCTTCAGGGGAAATACTTAACATTAGTGCAATAGCTTGTTGAATTCAGGTGCGTTTGGTTCGAGAGGCAAGAATGGGAATGAGTTTAGCAATCCAATAATACTGTTTGGTTTGATTAGGTATGATTACTTTTTCTTGAAATTAAAATTATTATTTTTTTC
>JBAMIE010000103.1:3165450-3179433 GCA_037177295.1 Kaempferia parviflora
TTTGGTGATTCCCAAATATTTGGAAATCATTCCCAAATTTTCATTCCCAAACCCAAAATCCAAACATCATTATTTACTATCATTTCATTCCCTGATTTCTAAACCCACCAACCAAACGCCACCTCATATATACAATTGCTCAAGTTTTACGCTGACAGGCAACCTAATGCAATCCCCCTCCTTTATTCGAGCTTGGGACTAGTCATAGTGGAGTTTATTCGCCATGAGCGGAGTGATAATGCCACAATTAGAAGAAAAAATATTAAAGACATAGGAGATAGTCCTTAAAGTTCCTTAGTTGCTTGCTCATTTATGCAAAAATCATTCTCAAGATAGTGGCAAGCCTAATGCAAAACAATGTTAAGAATGTGATTCATTCCTCTCATAAGTTTTGAACCCTAAGGTAAAGTAAACAAGAACTTGAGGTTGAATTTAGGCATGCCCATCACTTTAAAAAAGGTACAAGATCCTGTACACAACATCCCATTTTAAAATTTATTTCGTATGAGAAACTATCACTTAGTTTTTCAACTTTCACCACTACTTAAAAAAAATGAGATACCAAGAGATATTAAAAAGGCTCTTACGAACCCAAAGTGGAGATTGGTTTAGGAAGAAGTGAAAGCCTTAGAGAAGAATAGTACATGGGAGATTCAAGAATTGCCTAATGGTAAGAAGATAATGGGATGCAAGTGGGTATTCACAATCAAATTCATATAAAACGATACAAAACAAGGCTGGTTGTTAAAGGCTTTACACAAACATATGATTTAGACGACAAGGAAATGTTTCCTCCTGCAGCTAACTCATATGTTTGTGTAAAGCATTACTGATTGGGCAGTTCCTTTGTGGGCAGGAGATAATTTCATGATAGTGCACATATATTTGGGGCAACTTAGTGACATGGAGAACTAAGAAACAACCAGCAATGGCTAAAAGCAATGCATAGTCAGAATTTAGAATACTTGCACACAAGAAATTTGAGGGGATATGGCTCAAAAGGTTACTAGAATAATTGAAGATCTTTAATGACTCTCCAATAATGCTCTATTGTGATAACCAAATAGCTATTAGTATTGTTCATAATTCAGTTCATCACGATTGAACAAAGCACGTAGAAGTGGATCATCATTTCATCACAAAAAAATTGATAACGGAAATGTCCACATGATATACATTCCAACTAAGAAACAAAACCGTTGAAGTCTTAAAAAAGACTTTACAAGTCAGTGTTCAAATAAACGGCAAACAAGTTAGGAAAGACAAACATTTTCATTCAGGGAGCATTGGAATGTTCTAACATTAAAGAGTGATTTAGCAAAATCATTTTATTAGAAGATTGATTTATTTCTTTTTTATTTTATTTGTTTTAGTTGATTCTTTTCTAGGGAGGGGTGCCTTGGCACCGTAAAGTTGTTGTGCGACCTGATGAGTTTGAATCGTGAAAACAACCTCTTGCAATGCACAGTAAAGTTGCATACAATAGACCATTCCCCAAACCCCGCATTTGTAGATGATCGGTGGCCTGGCTAGAAGGAGGGATGAATAGTGGTTGTACCCAATTTGCCCTTCTTCCAACAATTGTTAGTGTGCAAGTGGAAAACTAAACTAAACCAAAGAAAACAGAAGACAAACCATAACTCAATGATTTACTTGGTTCGGAGATTGTTTATTCCTACTCCACGGCTTATCCTTGAGGTGAACGACCCCTTAATTCTTCGGTGAATTAGACCGAGTAATCTCCAGCTAAGCTTGTTTCTTCTCAGTGGAGCAAACCTCACACAAATCTCTCTTCCCATTACAAGATGGAACTTAGGTTTAGGAGGAAGAGAAAGGCTTGGGAGCTTAGTCAATGACTTAGAAGTTGTTCACTAGAGCACTAGCACTTCTTTCATGCCCCAAGCCCCCCTTTTATAGAGTGGAAAAAGTTGAATAAAAATTCAACTCAACCCGACACCAATCGACTAGTTCATGCATCAGTCGATTGATGTAGCCGTTGGACACAGCCAACGGTCACCACATAATCAGGGATTCTGTCTAACGGGTCGCTAAGAGCTAGCTACCAGTCGACTGTTCTTCAAGCCCATCAAGCACAGAAATATTCGGTGCATTTCTGAATTCGGGACCAATCAATTGATATCCGTACTAGTCGACTGGCACCTTACAATCTCTCAGTCGCTCTTCGAAGCCTTCTTCCTTGGCCTTCGTCCCTCAGATGCACCCGTGGCTCCTTGTTCCATCTTTCACGTTGCCTTAAAGTCTGCTTCCCTCGACTCCACTCCATTGCTCCTTGTCTGACGATCCCTCGGATGCACCCTCCTTCCATCGACTCAAGGACCTGAGCCATAAGATGAGATTTCCACACTTAAACACACCAAGTTCCTCATGTGTTTTACCAAGTCCTACATCTGCATGACTTAAACACATATTAAAACAATATGAAAGTCTAACTTTTTGACACACACATCAAAACTATAATTGCATCTATAATCTCCCCCTTTTTTATGTGTGGTAATATGTTTAAGTTAAGCATAAGAGCAATTGAAAATTAAAAGTAAAGTGTAAACATGAAAAATAAATACTAACTCCCTTAACTTATGCTCCCCTCAACTTATGTTTTATCACTTAATTTTTAATTCTTGCAGTCAACTTATGTTTTATCACTTAATTTTCAATTCTTGCACATGAAGAGTTTAAAGTTTCTAACTTAACTTTCTCATTTCTCCCTCTTTGACACCATCAAAAAAATTGCACCTAATCATTTATATATACAATGGTATCAATTTTGACTTAAGTTTGACAAAAAAATTTTTGAAACGAATGTTGGAAAGCAAGCACCAGTGAACTGCCAGAGGTACCAGTCGACTGATCCCATTGAAATAAACACCCAAAAACATTTTGTGTTCGATGGACACTGTTGTCAGTCAATACTAACCGAACTACAATTTCTGATTTCTAAAGTCAACTTCAGAAATGCATAAAAAATCTAGAAAATTCAAAAAATCATGAAATTTTAAAAACATATTTATTGTAAGTTCCTCTATCTAGGAAAAATACATTTTCATGAAAAGTCAAAGTATTTTTGAAATTTTGATCAAAACGCAAAAACCGTAAAAACATTAATTATGTATCAACTTGGGACTTAGCTTTGAATTCATATGTTTCAAATTAACTATACTATAATAAATAGAACATAGAATTGTTTTCAAAACTTTTGAAATGTCCAACTATGATCTATGGACAAGATGTCCATTAATTAAACATTTGTTTTCCCTATAGTTGGCCTATTATCACTATTTTAATACATTTCTTGATTCAACACTATCCCATAAGCACTAGTAAATTAAGAGTATCATCTCACATTTATGTTTGAAAAGCAAGCTACTGTGTGATGACATGAGGATAACCTCTACTTAGCCCTTTTTATCATGCATTTCTACCCGGGCTAAGAGTTCCCCCTTAAGATATACGTCAACCATTTATAGAAAAATTTGAATTATGACTTCCATGGTTGACTAACCTCAAATCCTATAACCCTTGAGGATCGACTTTGGCATCCAATAAAGGTTCTTTCTAATTAGGTTAACCAAGTATTCCTTAAGAATCCATTTCCTATCTACCACCTGTGTCTTTGATTGCCCCCTAGCAATTAGACAATGATAGGACTTTTCATTGTTGGATTACTTGTATCCCCTTTTGTTGAAGCTAGCTCTTTGGCTCCCAATAATCATGTTTAGGGTTTTGGAGCCAATTTCAAATTTTTCAAGGGCTTTAGTGAGGTATTCTACCTTTTTCTTTAATCCTTATTTTCCTCTTCTAAACATGAGACATCTACAATAGAGGAAGAAGCATGCATATCATTATCCTTAAGAGTCATGGATTCTAACTTTTTTTCAAGCATGCAAATATCAGGTTTCAAGGCCTTATTTTTCTTTTTAGCCTTAAACAAATCTTCATTTGTACTTGTAATGATCTTAACTAAAGTGTGAGGAGGAAGATTGTATACCTCACTTACCGAGAAGTCTGAATCGTCCGAAGAATGTCCTCCCCTTCACTTGAGCTCCCTTCTTCTTCACTTGAGCATCTTTCTTCTTCGACATCGGATGAGGTGGAGGCAATGTCATCAATCCCCATTAAGGCCAAATTTATCATATGGTGTTCTTCATCCGATAAAGATGGACCATCCCATGTTGTTCTTAAGTGTTGAGTCGTCTTCACCTTTTCTTTTGGCTTCTTCTTTTCTTCCTTCTTCTTTAAAGAGGACATTGATTCCTCATGTGTCCTTCTTCTTGGCAATTGTAATAAATGATCTTCCTTGTTCTACTCTTGCCCTTTACTTTTCCTAGCATGTGATTTGTTAGTTGAAAATTTTTTAAATGTTCTTCTCATTTTTCTTACCATGTACGCCTCTTTGATCACTATCCATTGAGACACTTGATTCTTCGGAATCCAAGGATGGTGGAGATGGTGACTTTTTCTTCTTTCCTTTCTCCTTGTTGGCCACAAGTGCCACTCCTCTTGCTCTATGAGCTTCTTCATTCAAACCTTCAATGCGTGTTTCATGAAGCTCCATGATTGAGAAGAATTCATCTAGAGTACACTTCTCAAGATCCTTCGAGATGTAAGAGTCCACTATGGATATCCAAGTGTTGGTTCTTGGGAAAGCATGGATGGCTTTCATCATTATGTCTTGGTTGGAGAGTTTCTCACCTACACTTGTTAGTCCATTAAAATTTCTTTAATTTTTGAATGAAGCATAAATACTTTTTCTCCTTTTTGAAGCTTCACATTGTTGAGTTAAGTTTGGAGAATTTGCTTCCGATGTGCCTTCAGGAAGCTCTACTAACTTTTCCCACAAGTCCTTGGCGCTTGTGTAATTTCCAATTCGAGTCACCTCTTGTTAGGGAAGTATATTTAGCAAATGATGCATTGCTTTTGAGTTTGTTAAGTGTTCTTCTCCTTGCTTCTTGGTCCATCTTAACTTTTTGATTAGCACATTGTTCTCCCTAAGCATTTCAAAACTATTTTCCATTATTAGCATAATATCAAAATCGGTCTCGAAGATCTTCCACCAAGAAAAATCTTCTTCGAATTTGGATGGATGAATGCTTGAGCCGTCCATTGATGATGATGCTCTTCTTAGCGATTAGTCCGTAAAAGGGCGTCCTTACCCTGATACCACTTGTAGAGTATTGGTGACCCTGCTAGAAGGGGAATAAATAGCAGTTGCACACAATTTGCTCTTCTTCCTACAATTGTTAGTACGTAAGCGGAAAACTAAACTAAACTAAAGAAAACAGAAGACAAACAGCTAACTCAATGATTTACGTTGTTCGAAGATTGCTTACTCCTACTCCACGACTTATCCTTGAGGTGGACGACCCCTTAATTCTTCGGTGGATTAGACCCGGCAATCACCGGCTAAGCTTGCTTCTTCTTAGTGGAGCGAACCTCACACAAATCTCTCTTCCCTTTACAAGATGGAACTTAGGTTGAGGAGGAAGCTTGGTCAACGACTTAGAAGATGTTCACTAGAACACTAGCACTTCTTTCATGCCACAAGCCCCCTTTTTATAGAGTCGAAAGAATTGAATAGAAATTCAACTCATTCATGCACCAGTCGATTGATGTAGCCGTTGGACATAGCCAACGATCACCACAGAATCAGCCAACGGGTCGCTAACAGCTAGCTATTAAGCCCGTCAAGCACAGAAACATTTTATGCATTTCTGAATTCAGGATCAGTCTGGTATCCGTACCAGTCGATTGGCACCTTATAATCTCTCACACTCATCCTCTCTGGAGTTGTCCTTTGAAGCCTTCTTCCTCGGCCTTCGTCCCTCAGATGCACCCACCACTCCTTATGTCATCCTTCACGTTGCCTTGAAGTATGCTTCCCTCGGCTCCACTCCCTTGCTCCTTGTCCGGCGGTCCCTCGAATGCACCATCCTTCACCGACTCAAGGACCGGAGCAATAAGATGAGATTCCACACTTGGCCACACCAAGTTCCTCGTGTGTTTTACCAAGTCCTACATCTGCATAACTTAAACACATATCAAAACAATATGAAAGTCTAACTTAAACCCTTTGACACACACATCAAAATTATAATTGCATTTACAGCATTGGCCCTACATTTGCGGGAGCTTCATGCACGGGCCTGCCCTTTAGTTGATTCTTTTCTAGGTAATTCTTTCCTTTGTTTTCTTTTTGTTTTTTGTTTTTTGTTCTTATAGTTGAAAGATTATATGACCTACATGCCTAATTATTTTATTTTTTATTTTGTAGACAAAATTGTATATATATAAGCTAAATTATTATAATTTAAACTAGTAACATGTCATAAATTAGTACCTAGTTGACAAATATCACAAATCACCTAATCTAGCATTTTGCCAACTCACCACAACATCACAACTTAACAGTGGATATAGACAAGTGCAACTGACACATAAATTTAAAACTAAAATCTAAATTTGTGAAGATTTAAAAAAAATTAAGCAGTATGATAATTACATTTTCAAATCAAAATTTTTATTTTAATTATAGATCGCAGTTAAGTTGGTAATATAGAGGAGTGCCAATATAGTCGATTTGTCTACATTATCTAGCAAGTGAGACCTAGCCATGCCACATCAACATAGGTGGGAAAAAAATAGTGGGGTTGAGTTCATGATAGTGTCTTGAATATTTCTTCTTGTATTTAAAAACTAGTGACATGTTATGGATAGTACCTAGTTGTAACATATTTAGGCATCGACGAATCTAACATTTTACCACATCACCACCACTTCACCATGCCACCAACTTACTAGTGGATAGACCACCTTACCACCATGCCACCAACTTACTAGTGGATAGACCACCTTACCACCATGCCACCAACTTAATAGTGGATGGACCACCACATTACCAACATACCACTAGATGGAATTGGATTGGATGATAAATTTAAACTAAAATATATCATTGTGAAGATTTTAAAATATTCAATCATTATGCTAATTTGAAATTTCATAAAGATTGTGATTGACTTATTAATCAAGCCTTTATTTTAACCAACCAATGTTGTGTGTGCATATGCATGATTTAAATAAAATGATGTCTTTAAGTTAAACTTGGAAGAGACTGGAAGGGGTAAGTTAAAGGTGCACCTCCAAAGGAAGCAGCAACTGCTACAGAACCAGCTACAGATCCAGCAGCACTAGCTATGGCAGCAAATCCACTTGCTCCAATAACAGGGATTAGAGTCCCTAATGTGGGAGCTAAAGCACCAAACCCAGCAGCAATTGCTGGAGCCGCCAAACCTATAGATAGTGGATAAGTAACTTATAAAACTTGCATGAAGGTAAATCAATCAAGGAGTAGAATTTATTATTAATAATTTGGCATATCAAACCTCCACTTAGAGCCATCAAAGCCCCTCCAGTCAATGCGGCTGCACCTATGACTCCACCACGTTTCCATTTTGACCATTTGCTCTTTTCAGATTCATTTTCTTGGGATTGTACTTCCTCTTTTGCTGCAGCCATTGCCGAGCAAGCAACCATTATCTCCATAGCCTCCTATAACACCAAAGTTCAAAGGTTAAGAGCCCTAAATTAAATGAGTTGCTAAGAGTGGGAAAAAGTTCCATTCCTCAAGTACAACTATTTTGCCAATAGGTATGCTAATCTTGGGGGGAGACTACCAATTTATTAACAAGTGAAAATGACCAGAATGTACAAATCAATTGAGTTAATTAATCTAGCCTTGTAAATCCTGAAATTGAATATTCATGATGCCAAATTGGTTACTAGTAGTAAAGCAGCACTGCACTGCCAGGTGATTTGAAATATTGAACCTAAAATTGAAAGATCACCCCTTTTTTGTTAGCACAGATAAATGAACACTTAGGAAAAATCAAACGTACGTAGCTCACTAATTGATAGTATTTTGGTTTTTAGCAACATGGATCACAAGTTCTGGGAGATTGGATAAAAAGCTAGAATTACAAGCTTTTTAAGCCATTAGCAGGAATCCCTATGGAAGATCATACTAGGGCTGAGAAGCTGAAAATTCATACCATGGTAGGGTTGAGCAAAACCTCGTACTAAAGAACCCTAGTTTTGCAACATCCTTGTAAGATGAACTCATAGTTTTCCAACACTCAAATTAATAATTATCTCAGCACATGTAGCACTAATATTGATTTTCCACATCTCCATCAGCATGTCTCAATTAAGCACTAGAAATTGGACTTCAACTACCCCATTAGAAACCGAATTGATACAAGAATAGGATAAATGCACATATCTCCAAGACCTCTAATACAATGGATCACATATAATGCATAAGAGATATAATAAGAAAGTTAGGAGTACAATGGATCGCAATCAGAATCAATTGATCCCAACTCTCCTACATATCTTAATAATTAGCTTCATTTTGTTTGTCACTTTTATATATATTAACTAATATATTATATTAAGTTCCTCATAACCTATGCATCAAGTTCCCTCCTCATACCTATTCATCAAGTTCCCTCTTCTCTCCTCATAACCTATGCATCAAGTTCCCTCCCAGTAACCAAGAACTTAAATCCTTCTAGGGGTTGATCATCAAACGAATTCCCTTAGTTTTCGTCCATGCCAACTAAGACCAAAAGAAAGTACCACCGGGACCTACACGGCATGGGTGACCCTATACCAATGTTTAAACTATGTGTCAGCCCATGTCATGCCTCAAACCTTCATCAAAACGATAAGTATCAACTATGAAGTGACATGACTCGATACTTAAAATCAATGGTTTTGTCTACACATTACCGATTTGGTCTACAAATTATCAAATCAAAATCAAACAATTTTTTTTATCCTACAGACAATCCAAACCAATTTGGTTAAGAAACCAAATTAAATCAAATTTTTAATTTGGTTTTGTTTTAACAGACACCCTTAGATCATATATTACATGAACATATTAGGAATCTTGCACATAACTTTAAATCTATAATACTAATAGAGTGTTAAATTCATTATTCCAACAAAACTATTAATACTAATACTTCTAACATGTGAAAATTTCATGTCTAAAGGATTTTAGGATATGATGCTTAGGTAAAATAAGTTAATTAAAAAAACCATAATAGTGCATATTATTGAAATTGGAGCATTTTTTCATTTAATTGACTGAAAAATCATTTGAAAAAGTATGTCCATCAATAAAAAAACATACCACTGTCATCCACTTAACATCAAGCCAAGTTGCTAACAACCGTATGGCAACACGAAGTCTAGCATCATAGCCCTTTCGAAACTTAGATATTTTGTCATCTTGAGGTATATCGGCCACACATGCAGAAAGGAGTTCATACAACACTACCAGTCTCCTCTTTTGATAAAAAGGAGAGTCTGTTATTATTGATCCGTCACTGCATTGGCTGTCAAACTGATTTTGTAAGTCCTCCATTTTGAGAGACACCTTCAAATTTCTGTTTTCCAAAGTTGGACATGTTTCTGATGTCTTCTCTAAGCTCTTATGGGATGCCCATAAGGTAGGCTCGTCAAAATCTTCCTGATCCTGATTCTGATGTTTCTCCCAGGATACCTTGCCAGAAGAAGTTTCTAAGCTCATTGACATGGCATCAACTCCCTTTTTTAAAGCAAATTCTAGCTCATGCTTCTCTGAAGAAATTTCACCATCTTCTTCGAAAATTATTCTCATATACTGTGACAGAAGGAACAAAACTAGAAGTCATTGAGAAACATCCAAAACATTGGCAGTTTGCACATGCATAGACCTTCATAATGATATCAAAATGAAAGCTCAGTGTTAATTTTTACTGAATCATTTCTTCAAAGTAATATAAAATGATCAATATTGCACTAATGAAGTTATTGTCCAAGAACAGAAACTTCAACTAGAAAGATCAAAAATACTTCTTTCATACAAAAGCAGCTTTTATTAGAATATATTTGATTATTAAAAAAGTAAGTATATTTCAACCAACACTTTTTACAATTTTATTCTTCACAAACACAAAGCTGTTGTATAAAGTGATTGCTTCAGAAGACTTGGAGCAAATAATCTTCAAACTATTAAACTGATTTTATTATTCATTGATGTCCTGTTTCCACTGTCAATTATAATCTTACACAGAAATAGTTTAAGCATTGAGGCTTCAGACTTGTGAGTTGGATGTCTCAAATCATCTTACGGCAGACCCTATCAATGATTGAAGCACAAATTAAGACAAACATTGCACAGGCCTGCCAGAAGTCAAAATGAAATTTTTTTTAATGAAATAATGAAGAAATAGTTTGTGTATATAAGTACAAAGTTTATCTGATGTATGATCTACAGAAACCAACAATCTGAAGGAAAATCCAAGCATTCCACAAGGAATAGTTGTTGATGCAGGAAGCACCAGTTGATCGAACCTAAATTTTGATAATGGCAAAGGGTTCAAAATTAAGGTTTGTTGTTGATCTAACAAGTCTGACTAAGTGTGCAGGGAAGTCCTAAGTGACATTAGGCAAGGTGAAAGTCTTAGTTGAGGCTAGGCAAAGAAGTCCTAGTGGATTCTAGGCAGGTGGAAAGCACTAGTTGTGGCTAGACAACGAAATCCTAGACCGAGGGACTAGGCGGAAAGTCTTGACAGGTCGAGAATATTAGATAGAAATCCTAGGGTCGAGGACACTAGGTGGGAGTCCTAGACAACGGAAACCAGCAAAAAGTCCTGAAGTTTCATAGCAAAAGTCCAAATGGTCTAGAGGACAGGTTTGGCATCAAGTAAACTCTTCTTAGAGGAGTAGGTGAGAACGTGTTCCCGTAAGAGAACAGTAAGCATTGGATCGACCTAGGGTTTCACGGGAAATCCAAAAGTCAAAACCGGACAGTCGTGAGACTGACATACTATATTTTACTTGGACTAACTCTGTGGTGCAGGAACTCGAAGCTGAAAAGTTGGCCGGAAAGGTCCAGGCGCTCAGAGATACACTATTGAAGGGGCTTAAACCAACAGCAAGAACACCACATTTACTACGACTTTCTCTACTACGCATTGCTCGAAAGACGACTCTACGACGCTCAAACACTCCAATGGCAACTACGCACAAGATCCTACTTCGAAGTCATCAGTATCTTTTATTTTCAATACTTGTACTTACTTTTGAATTGCATTTGTAACTTCTCAACTTATTGGTGGATTGCCCAACGAAAGCACTTTCACATACATTGGAGTAGGAGTCGTCATAGGCTCCGAACCAAGTAAAAAAGCTTGAGTTCCTCTTGTCTTTTCTTTCTTATTTCCACTGCACGATTCTCTCGATAGTTTTACACAAAAAAACGTGAAAAAGCCACGAGCGTTATTCACCCCCTCCCTCTAGCATATTTCGATCCTACAATAGTGTCATAGAGATGCCCTTGAACAAAAATCCTATCAGTGAAAAGTATATGCATGGTTGTAAATATCACATCTCAAATGTCGAATACAAATTCATATATCATCATAATAAAAGGAAATTTTCCCTCAATTGAGAGCCATGAAGCACTAAACTTTGGGAACCTTTAACAAGAGTTGGTGTATTAGGAAATTCATATTGTTTATGCTACAGCCATTGATCAATCTTCATTGAAGATTTAATGGCATCTTAGGAAGACTTGTTGGGGAAACTACAAGAAAAACAAGTGCATTGCTCGATCAAATAAGAAAGATTGTGTTCCACTTTGGAAAGACAAAGTTTGGGCATCATAGATAATTTGCCATATGTTCCCATCAATTAGAGTTTAGGATGTGAGTAAAAGGAAACCAAAGGAAAATGTATGTAACTTATTAAAAGTTACTTAAAATATCTAAACATTATAGCTACAACAGTCTTACATATAGTTCAATGTGAAAGAAAAACCATACAGCAAACCACAAATAATTAGAACTCTTGCATGCTGAATATGCTAAAATGCAGTCATCATCTTGGTCCTATCATGGCAAGGTTTGTAAAGTCAAGTAGTACTTTAGAACTTTGCAACTCATAGTTATATCCCAATATGTAGCTTAATATTTTTAGCACTACATCTGTACTAGTAGTCGGTTGATTGGACAGGCCTAGTTTCATCTATTTCATTTTTGAGATCATTATCAAGATGAGATTAAGGCCATTCTTGATGATTATATTGCCGCAAAATGGAGATTCCTAATCAAATGGATGAGCAAAACTAATCTTAATTTACATTTGGATATCAAAGAATGAACAAAAGGATCTTGACATTTACCTACACAGATACACAACCAAAGAGGGTCCCTGATCAACACGCCAATATGACTTTCCATATGAGCTCTGTTGGCCCCAGGGCTAACGCAGTTGGTAGAGGCTTGGGAGAGTGGTCGAAACAGCCCGGGGTCGATTCTCTCCAAAGAGGGTTTTCGCATCCTCTGAGGACGATTCCCACCCATACCTCTGCCAGTTAGGTTCCTGCTGAACCTCCTCCCAATGGCGTGGGGCAGTCGTCGGGGAACCGCTAACGTGGCGGTTCCACGTTTTTTTCCATATGAGCTCTGTTTTGGCACTAGGACTATTTGTCTTTAGTTTGGAATCTTAGTTATATTTGTTTTAAAGAAATACATGAGCAGAAAAACGATGTTTCAATAGTTTCATGTGTCATTAATCATTAGGTTTGCCTCCTCTCTCTCTCCCCCTTCCACCATAGAATCTAGCTTCTTCACCACATCAATATCAAGGTAACAGAAAGTTTCCAAAAATGTCACCTTGATTTCCTAGACTTCAATTGTAACATCTGTAAACGCCCATACAATCCCAGATCAGTGTGAAAAACTTGGAAAAGATAAGGACAGCATCGTTCCACTGTCCCACTGTCCCGACGAAATAGGAAGAAAGTGACTCGTAACTATCAAAACTCGCACAGATAAGTGATCGGGCAAACTAACAAACAGGTTCTTCAATTACAATAACAACCACCGATTAACAACTCAGACGCACAAAAGGTATGAAGGAAGGTGTGTAAGAAAATCATTGTACCGCTCCTATGTGATGTGTGACTTCCGATGACGCAGCGGTCTCCTCCAGTCCTAGCCAGGCCTTGGAATCAATGTTCAAAAACCTATTCCCTCCAATAGGAAAAGACTCAGGCACATGAATCTTGGAACGAGTTCGTGAAGGAAAGGAGAAAGCAAGACCAAATGAGGGAACCTGAAGACAGGGCGGAGGAGACCTCGGGATTGATGTGTCCAGAGTTCGGGATCGTCACCGTCACTCTCACTGCTAGTGGCGCTAGCGGAGCTGCACCTGTCCCTTGCGTTGGGATCAGCTTCGGGGACGTCGGAGCCAAGGGGGTGAATCTGATGGATCTGAGCCTGACGGAGGGCGAGTGCCAGAAGCGCTCCTGCCGCGTATCTCTGCGTCGTACTCAGCATCGAGGAGGCCATTGTCACCGGACGAGTATTTCTCAGGATGGTAGCGATGAACACCACTGTAGGATCAGCAGGTACTGGAAGCGGTCTTTTGGCTCCTTCGCGATGCACAAGGTATCGTTTGGTTTCGTTTATTGAAGAAGACGACCGGTCAATTACGACACAATTGTTTTTTTTTTTTTCAATTTTCTAAACATGTATTTAAATTTTCTTAAAATTACATAATGAACTTTATAAATAATTAAATTACACATCAAATCCCTAAAATACTCACATTTCTTTGTTCAAGGGTTAAAATCATCTCTACCCGGGGCTCTGGTACAGCGGTAAAGTAACTTAATTATCAGGCACCTACAGATTAATTCCAAGCTACGGCATATTTGTAGAGATTTTTCCCCCAAATGAGACTTGTAACTAAGGGATGCTGGACTTTTAGGTCGTCCACCACTAGTACTTCCAATTTATCCTAGTGGCTGGTGGGAAACTTCCGTGGATCGAGAATAGTGTAATACTAGTATTCACATTGGTGTGGAAGAGGATTTTATTTTTTAATCTTATTATATTAATATATCAT
>JBAMIE010000103.1:3206526-3219897 GCA_037177295.1 Kaempferia parviflora
TAGATTGGAGGCTTATGAGAACTCATGGATTTACAAGAAAAAGACTAAGAGCTTTCATGACAAACACATTGTGGTAAAAGAATTCCAAATTAGTGATAAAGTACTTTTATATAGGTCTCTTCTTAAATGATAAAGGGTAAGTTGAGATCAAGATGGGAAGGACATTTTTGTGTTGCTTACATTTTTTCTTTTGAAGTGATAGAGATACAGGAGGTGTCTACTGATTGAATTTTTAAAGTGAATGGTCACTGGCTAAAGAAGTTTCATGAGGGAGTTAATAGATTAGTGGTGGAAGAAGTGGACAATAATGATGTCATCTACCAAATTTAAAGGAGAGTTTGTTCTATCTCACACTTGTCATTTGTAGATATCTCATGCCTTTACTTTGTTGCATGAATAATTCCATTGTTTAATTTTGCAATCTTTTTGGTTTCATAAATAATTAATTAGGGTTTTGAGAATAACTTTTTCATTGTAAATATCATTTCTTATTTCTTGATCATTTCATTTTCACATAGACAGTTTTAGTCTTAGGAATAAAAGGTCTCTCTTGCATTTCTCTATGTCATCTTTAAGAATTTTGAAAGATAGTTAAATTTGATTGTTAAGTTTTGGGGCTCAATGCCATGAATGAACTTTTGGATTACATGAGGTTGATACTTAGTGATCGATTCCATGTTGATAAATTGAGATGATAATTTTTGCATACTTAGTAAGGATTAATCCTAATTGAGTAATGCACTTGTGGTAATTGTCACTCTAGAACTTGATTTGATTCTTTCAAAACCACATTACATTAAGTTGAATCATTCTTATGAAGGTATATCCATTTGTTTTCCATTCTTCCACACAATTTCTTGCTAATTTTCTTTTCAATCATCATATCATTTATCTTTTCTCATTGAATCTTTTAGATATGGATACCTTGAATGTTCTATGATGAATATTTTGGTCGGGACGGACAAAAGTGTAAGTGTGGGGGAAGTGTATACAGTTTTTGGAATCTTTTGATTAAAAAATTCTAATCTAATGATGAGACCCATTTCAGTTTTTTGGTGATTGATTTTTGAAGTTGAAAATTATGTTTTTTGTGCTATTGGAGTAATTTGAAGAGCATAAATGATATGATTGAGTTGAGATTGAATCCTGACCTTGGGGACTTGAATGACACAAGTTACAGTTCGGATGAAATTTTGGAGGTGTAATGGTTCAAAGTATTAAATTATAATTTTAGGAAACACTTTGGTTATTTAAAAGCTGAATGATGCTCTATCTTTTGCAAGAGAATTCTTTATTAAACAGATTTACATTTTATGAAACAACCTTTTGATTACTTAAAGTGAAATGAAGAAGGCTTAAGCAAGAGATGTAAGAAATCAACTAAAATTTTAGAAATCAGGATTTTTTTTTTTTTTTTGAGAGTTATTTGTTCCAATTGGTGATGTTGTTTATGAACAGCATGTTGAAAATTCAAGCTCTGAACAAAGTTGAAACAATGCATATCAGATGATTGAGATATAAATTATAATCTGATTCTGGAGTTATGGATCCTTTGCAAGGATTGAAAAGGCTACTATGATGTAAACTCCATAATTTTCAAGCTGCATAATGAATGAAAATAGAAATATAATGGAAAGAAAATTTACAATTGATGTATTAAATTTATACCAAAATCTGCGAGCAACCCTCAAATCATTTATGAATTCAAGTGAAACTTTATTATTTTCAGTAAAAAAAAAAAATGGTGTTCCGTTCTTTCCTTGTCTTCCACAAATTGATTTGTACAGAATTTCTAATTTCAGGGG
Source organism: Kaempferia parviflora (assembly GCA_037177295.1). Taxonomy (NCBI): domain Eukaryota; kingdom Viridiplantae; phylum Streptophyta; class Magnoliopsida; order Zingiberales; family Zingiberaceae; genus Kaempferia; species Kaempferia parviflora. Next base: position 3,208,332 of record JBAMIE010000103.1, read on the forward strand.
TTGCTTAAATGTAAACTGTGAGTTACTGAAATGTTGTTGAACTTGTTGATGAAAAAGAGTGCTAATGGAATTGGAAATTTTTGTATTTGTTGTTCACTACAAAGGAGGCAATGTCACAACTAACTAAGGAATAGCTGCAAGAGAAAATCAAGGGAAAAAGATGGAATTACAAGTGATAAAAATAGTTATGAAGACAAAATAGAATCAATGAGAAGTTGGAAATTTCTCACAGTACAAAATCTGCATCAACTTCGAAACTATTTCTTTGATCTGAAATGAATTGAAGGCAAACTATATTTAAGTGAATAGTGAATAAGATGGTCTATTGAGATTAAAGCTTCAAGGTTGATCAAAAATTCTGAGATGATCAGAGAAATTGAAACTGGAATAATGGAAGTTGAGAAATTCAGAAATTATGTTGTTGTGAATCTGAAAGAGCTTAAGTGATCATTAAACCTTTGACCCCAGAAATTTCACAGTAATGAAAAGTTTGAAAAGGTCTCTCTAATTTGGACGATGCTAAGTTGGATTAAATACAAATGTGTGCATGTGAAGAAGTGTCACCAATACTACTGGAATTCAATGGAAGTTTGGTAACATGACTTCACAAATTGGATGGACACAGTTCAAAACACTTAAACTGCTAAAATATGTTCACTAACAGAAATTATGCCAACCTGTTGAACTACTTTCTGATCCAAAATATTTGAAGTCAAGCTTTTATTTATTGAAGATTAAATGAGATAATCTATAGAGTTTAAACTTTAAGGCTTGGTTCCTAAGAGAAATCAGAAGCTGAAAATGAATTGAACAGAATTGCAACAAATCAATTTTGGGAAGCTGGAAACTGTGAAAAATTTAGAGATTAGATTTGGATTCATTTGTGCAAAATTGAGAAGAATTATTTTAAAAGATAGAAGGGAATACATGTTCATGGGTTATTGATCAAAGGAAGCAATAGGAAATGATTTGGAAGAACAGAATCATGATGGAGTAAAGGGAAGAAATGAAATGGTGATGGAGAGGGCTGAAATTTACACCAATTGTTTAAATTGTTTCTGATCCGAAATGAATTGAGAGCAAACTTTGGTTTTACATTGGGAAGTAAGTTCAGGAAGTAAAGAAAAGAAGGAAGTATGGCTAGGCATTCATCTATATAGCATTTATTGTACTCATGTCTTCCACTATCATTTGAATCATATTGACTCCTTTTCTTGCCCTAATACTTATACTTTGATTTCATTTGATTCATGCTTTCTTTGTCATCATTATAAACCTTCATAATTATGTATTCTAATGCTTGTGATAATGGTGAAGGGTAGAAGATAAGCAAGTATATGGTAGTGTATGAAACATGAGTAGCTTGAGCGTGCTCTACTATTACAAGAATTTGATATTAGGTTGAGAGACGTCAAAAATGCCCTTGAGAGGATTAGTTTGATATCATTCTGAATTTATTCATGATGGATTGAAGTCATTATGTTGTTAACCAAGGGTAAGAATTGAGTCCATAAATTCTTGAATTTTCAAAACTTAACAATCATAGGTAACTTCTTTTTATTATTTTCTAAAACATGCATGAGAATTGTTTGGGAGCACAACCTCAGTTTATTTGCTAGTTTTGTTCACTTGCACAAGACGTACAAGAATAAGTGTGAGGGATTTGATAAGTCATTATTTGATACATTCTTTGGGTTTGATATTGGGTGTTTTCTAGCTAATTGCATATTTTAATTGACATCTTTTATCATGTTTATAAGATGAGGATTGTTTTGAGCTTAATTATATTTCTCTCTTGAATCATGATATTTTGCCTTACATTGTGAATTTGGTTTGATAGGACATTGAAGTTGGTTGAATTGACACATGGTTCAAGAGGAAGCAAACCATTACAAGGGGAGCAAGATTCATCTAACCAAGTGAAAGAGCCTAATGCCCTACTTGGGTTCAATCGAACTCCAACCCAATTTATTAAGCCAATCTATTATGCTCAACCCAAGTTCAATCCACTACCCCCAAAGCCCAAGAATTCCCTTAAACCACACCCAAAACTAGGTTCAATTCTGATTCAAAGCCAAGGTTTAAAAACCTAGGTTTGGTACGGTGAATATATAGTGGCTTGCGCAACTGTTTGTCGTGCCCGTTTCTTCATCTCACATTGCATGTCCCATTTCTTCTTCCAGATCTTCATTTCATTTCATCTTCATCGGCATTGAGGTTTCCAATAAATAGCATTCAACCTCTGACCATCTGGGATCACTGGCGAGAGGTTTCTCGGAGTTAATTCTGTTTTACGATTTCTCTGTTCCTTCCACTCTCGGAGGAGTTTTCTCCGAGCCAGTATTTCCACCTCACATCGGCGAACACTAGAGCATTCCTCTGGTGTCACTAAGCTCAATCCGACAGCATTCCATCACCATCGTCCATCCACTTGATCCAAAGATTCGAGATTATGGAAATCTAGAATTTTTTATCGTTGACAGTTCAGATTCGTGTTTAGCTCGCTGGAGAGGTTTCTTTGGCTTGCTGAGCTATTTTGGAACTGAGTTATTATAGCTGAGAGTTTCTTCTCTAGCACCGACGAGAAGTGTTCACAATTGGTTCCTTGTGTAACGACAACGAGAAGAAGTTTTGAAGTGTGATTTGGATTTAGAGATGACTTAGTTTCAATTCTCCATGTCTTTCTTAGTTTCTAAAATTCTTGATACATTTGATTAGTTTAATTTCATAATCTTTCATTCATTTGTTTAGTTAAATTCTTATTAACTAGTTAGCTTGATCTTAATTGCAAGTTAGTTTAGCTTCTTGAGAATGATGATTAAGTGTAGTTTTGATTTGTTAAGTTTTTCGTTGCAATTAGGGTTAATTTTCTGTTTTAGATCAAGTTTAGCTAATTGTAATTTTCTTTTCTTTTATTGCATTTTATTTCTTAATCTAGGATTTGACAAAAATCCAACAACCCCCAATTTTACGAGAAAGCCCCAAAAAGTGTTCTAAATATAGAACAAACAACCTTTTATTAGTTCCTTGAGAGATTCGACTTGGACCCTATTTTATATCATTCATTCATGGTTGAGGGTTTTCAAACACTTAATTAATTTGGAGTTAGTTCGTGACACTCAATTTGGACTTACCATGCTCTCATTTCATCGTTGCTCTTGATGCTCATCTCAAATGAGCTTTCCTCATCTTCTCCTTCTTGATGACTTGCCATTAGTGCAAGTTCGGCGTATGCCTCAATCTCAGACTCTGATGATGACTCATCCCACGTAGCTTTTAGATTCTTGTGTTTCAATCATCTTGGCACTTTGTCTTCTTCTTTATCCTTTCTTTTCATTTTCGGACAGTTGTCCTTGATGTGCCCTTCTTCTTGGTAGTTGTAGCATCTGACTTTCCTCTTTCCCAGAATAAACTTCTTGGCATATGTCTTATTAAATCTATTAGTTAAAAAAATTTATTTAGCTTTCTTACCATAAACTCTTGTTCATCTATGTTGAGTGAGGAATCTAACTCCGATTCATACTTCTTGTTGGCTTTTAGCACTGAGTTCTAACTTGGCTCCTTTTCTTTTATTAAACTTGCACATCAAGACTCATGTAATTTGAAAGTAGCAAATAAGTTCTCTAAATTACTTACCCTGAGATCATCGGGGATAGAGTAGGAGTGTACTATAGACATCCATTCTGGTGTTCTCAGGAATGCATTTAATGTATACCTTAGCGAATCCCAAATTGTTACCAATTTACCGAGGTTCATGAGTCCGTTGATAAGCTCCTTATTCTTTCCATGTAGATGAGCTATTGTCTCTTCCTTTTCCATCCTGATGTTGCTGGGTTGGTTCTGGAGCATGTCTCATCTTGCGAGTTTAGCCTCTAAGTCCCTTCATGCAATTATAGGAACTTCTCCCAAAGTTCTTTCGTTGAATTGCAGGTGTTGACCTGATTGACATCCTGCAGTGGTAGAACAGTTGGCATATGAAACTCTCCTTTGTCGTTTGCCATAAATCAGCCTGCTCCTTTTTGCTCCATAAGTGCTCTTCCTTTTCAGCTCCGTGCTGACCTATGGGTGTTACAAAATCATATTTAATAGTAAGCAAAATATCAAAATCTATTTTAAAAAATACCTCTATTTTCTTTTTCTAAATCATGAAATCCCTCCCGAACTTTGGTGGATGAATGCTCGATCCGGCCATTGTCTTGTTGATTTGGATAGCGGTTAGTCCTTCTAAAGCAGTTGAGCTCTAATACCATTTGTTGGTCCTATGTAGGTCGGCTGGAGGGGAGAGGATGAATAGCCCTCCAAATAAATTAGAACTTCTCTTGCTATTGAACTTAGCAAGGATACACTTAATTAAATAAATACAATAAAAACATTAATTAAAAAGTAGAGGCCGAGATTTTATTTGGTTTACAACCAAGGAGATTGTTAATTCAAAGCAGTGAAAGCTCAAATAAAATGATCTCCTTCCAAGCAAGTGGAGTGGCCCCTTTACAAATGTTGAAAACGTAGAATTACAAAAATAGAAATACCGAAATGAAAGTACAGAGTTGTTATTTTAAACTTCGAGGACCAGAGTTCTATTTATAGCCCACTGGTCGAAGTTAGCCGTTAGCTGATGTGGCAGCTCCGGGTGCTGAACTTGGTCCGGGTGCCTAGACTTGGTCAACTTGATCAACTCTGTAACGGCTTCTTGTCAACGTCTTATTAGTTCCTGAGCGCCTGGAGTCTGTTGACATGTATTCTAATGCAAATCCTCACTTGGACAAAGTCAACTCAGCAGTTGACTTGTCGGTCACTTGGGTAATCGTCTAGTCGTCTAGAGTTGAGCTCACCAGAACCCAACTCCAGCCTTCTCCTCGAGCAGTCTTCCTCCCCGATTTCTCATCCCTCAGGAGCACCCTGCATGTCATTCTCATTTACCGGTGTACTCTTCCACATCTCCTTGTCCGTCGGATGCACCGAGCCCGTTGACTCGCTTCCCGTGTCATCCTTCTCACTCGTTGCATCTTCCACTCGGCTTCTTGTGTTTCTAAGTCCCTGTACACTTAGACACAAGGGATAAAAAATGCAGAGTCTAACTTAACTCTGTTGATCACATCAAAACTAACTCGGGGTAATTATACTCTTTTCTTCTCTACTAAGCAACCTTCTCCTACAAAGCAACCACCTCTTTCTCTCCGTCTATAAAAGGCCTTTAGCACCTTCCCACCGAAGGCATCCTCCCATCATAGCTCTTAAGCAATTTCTCCATGTGTAAACTAGTGTGCAAGTTTCCAAGATTGTAGGTTTTCTAAGTAAGTTCAGTCGCTTGTAAAAATGTCTTTTATCTAGGTTTTCTATGTAAGTTCAGCTGCCTGTTTATGTTTGTAAGGCTTGAACTTATCTTTGTGAAATAGATCTCCATAAAGTTTACTAAATAATCTTTCTCCTAATTCAGGATTGTAATAATTCTCTGAGATAGAAGTTAATTCCAAAAGTCATTATGGAAAGTTTTGATCCAATTTCAACTACATAATTGAAGTTGTTCTAAGTCACGCATGACTTCTCGTTGTTAAACATCGATCTAATCCTGTGCTTGTATCTCGTGTTGTGAATAACAGTGTATGGTATAACAAAAATTTAAAATGTTTACTTGGGAGGCTATATGAGCTATTTCTTCAAGGTAATTGATTTTATAAACATCACATGCTGCTCGAGCTACATCTCCTAAGTAGTTTTATCCGACTCTCATCATGACTTCACCAAATTATATGTCTAGTTCATATCGGGCTTGGTAGTCTTGTTTAACAGAGATGATTCATTGTTCTAAGTATGTATCATACATTTGAGAATCATTGCATTTGATTATGTTTAATAAGATTGAATATTTACACATGTCTCACATATGATCTAACGATGGGAATTAAGAAAAATCAGGAGTGGTCCATATTTTGTAGACCAAGGATCCCGTCTACCTCATTATTATTTTCTTAAAAGTATGTTCTTATCATTTTCATCAAAAGACTCTCCTTTTGTTTATAAAAAAATAAAATAAAATAGTGTCTCAAGTTGCAACAAATTTTTTTTTAATAACTAATACAACTGCAACTGGACCATAATTTTTACTGTTGATTTAATTTGAATCAAATTAAAATAATTTTAATTAAGTTATAAATAATTCCAAATATTTTTATATAATACTGATTGATATATAATATTTTTTACTAAATTGAAACAATATTATAGTAGATAATTTAACATGTTATAGCATTAGCTACTATAATATAGCATTAGAAGAATAGTATTTTTTTAAATGAAAAATATGTGAGGTGTTATTTTGATTATTATTAGTTTTTTAAAAAATGAGTTTTTTTAAGAAAATGATAATATGGATGCCTCTTTTAAATTGAGGAAGATTTGTATTTATTTTTATGGGTATAATAAATAATTGAGAATTATAGTACAATGAACCTTTTATCTAATTTTTGTTAAATAATAGTTAAGTTTATTCTAATGGATATTGAGGATTAAAGATAATAAATTATTTTTTTTAAATAAAAAAGTTTTAAAGGGCCCAACCGGGTTCGAACCGGTGACCTATTGATCTGCAGTCAATTGCTCTACCACTGAGCTATGAACCCAATTTTTATTTTGCATGAGTTATTTGATAATAATCGTTAAAAAAGGTAGAAAATTAGATGGATTACAATGAAATGATATCTTATTGTGGAAAGGTTATAAACTTCATCAAGTAAACATGAGATTTTCTTTTTCTCTCTAGCAATATTTATCGGCCTTACTGTTACACTCTGAAATAAAATTGACTATTTTATCAAATGAAGAAAATTACGATATTTATTTATAAATTACATAGTGAGAATCAATATTTGTTTATAATGTCTTACTCGACATTCTTAAAAATTATTTTAACTGACTCTGAGACGAGTTGGTGGGGGCCGCTGGTGGCGAGTAAATTTGCTTTTGCCACATAAAAAATTATTTTAATTATTCAAATTTATTTACCGTTACACCTCGCAATAACTGTCACTAAATCCATATATACTATTCAATTCCTGCAACACAGAGAATATCTAATTTGTGCCATATCATTAACAAATTAAATATAATATAGTTTAACTAGCACCTCCTTATAAAATAATAATGCAATTGTAGTAATAAAAAGATGATTATATTTATCTTATACATATTACACAGTTTATTTATATATTATATAAATAAATGAGATAATTTCTAAGATTAATTTATAGTCGATTGTTATTTTTACCTTATTATAATAAGTCACTCATCCTTTAACCAATAACCAATTAGGCATCGTGCTGAGAAAAAATACACCAAGTTGCTTCAGATGAAATATGAAAATCGAGGGCCAATTTGAAAAAAAAAAACAAAAATAAAAATCAATACAGGACGGCTTTTAAAATATCAACATTTAATATTTTTTTTTTTTCAAAACCTCCACATTCTCAAGGATAATAATTTTCATAAAATAAAAATAATACACAACAACTTTGGGCATTTTGATAGCGGGTCCCACAGAGAAGGAACCGCGATTTAATAAAATTGAAGGTAGGTAGAAAGGCGACGGTGCCGATACTGTCTACGATAAATTAAAATAATTTGGCGAAGCACATGACGTTCACGTGAGAAATGGTGTCGTTTGCTGCGGGAGCACATGACGAGCACCTGATTAAGAATGAATGTAATTAATAAATGTTCCGTGTTAATTTGTAATTTGGAAATTCATTTTAAAAAAAGGCTTAAATAATACTACTATTGGATGTGCTGTTTGTCGACGAGGATGCCACCAACAACAGTGTTTGATGCTTGACTTTTACCAGATAATAAAATATATTATTTATAAATAATCGTTAAACACACAAAAAAAAAATACAGTTTAAAAAAAAAATCTAGTTCTTTTAAAGAATCCATGCGAATAAAAAATCATATGCTAAGTTTTAGATTCTATCTAATAGATTGAAGTTATCTTCGTTGCGTGTTCTTCATAATCCTGACATCAACCTTTTGTTTCTTATTTGCATATCATAGTGCATCAAGATGTTTATGCTTCTAAGGTATCCACACGAACTAAGATTTGGAGAAAAATCAAATTGTGGTGCTATCCACAAGAGAGACAATTGGCCAAAGGTCGAAGAAAAGAGAGGAAAAAGATGAACACTCAAAAGGTGTAACTCACTATGCAAGTGCAACTTACAATGCAAGTGTAACTCACAATGCAAGTGTAACACACAATGTTAGTGTAACACACAATGCAAGTCTAACTCACAAAAATAAACAAAAGTCTTTTATATTCATCTAATGAATACCAAGGAGTTTTATCTTTTGGTCTTCTTCTCTTAGATGAATTAATATCCATTAATCATCATTAACATTCTTAAATTCAAGCATAATCAATGAGCTTACTTGAGTCTAACTCAATGGCATAACTTGAGTCTAACTCAATGGGTCTAACTTGAGTCAAATTCAACGGGTCTAAATTGAGTCTCATTCAAAAGGGTCTAATCTAAATTAGACTCAACCTAATGGCCCAATAGTTGTATGTATGAACCCAACAAGCCTAATCATCTCATAATTGACCATTAGGGCTAATACTAATAATCTCCCACTAGCACTAGTGACAATTATTACAAAGATGACACCAATACTTTGGATTAACCCATTATTTTTAAGGTCCATAATATTTTAGTCAAACTAAAATAAATCCATCTCCAAATCAACATGTTCTTTGTGTGTGACCCAATAGACTCTCGTAACGTTGACAATATCTCTAAAATCATTTTAATGACATAAGTAATGAGCGGCATCTAGCAATGCATCATTGCTACCCAAGTGATGAGACTATCAAGATCCAACATAACCTTTCCATGTCTATTATCTTGTATGACTCAGTCATTCTATCATTGATATCTTGATTGATCAATGAGGCATAGACCGTGTCATCCTCTTATCAATCTTTGTGTTTCTTGATCCCTAGGTAGACACACTCAATCAAATAAGTTCAATATCTCTTATTGACTAATTTGAGCATGACCATGTATTTTGTATCCTACTTAATCAAGGGGCCCACAGATATCACTTCCGTCATATGGAAGGGATAGATCCCATCTACATCACTCACATCCCTCTGCATAACTTATTGCATACCTAGTAATCGACTTTATAGTCCACCCTGTTACAGGTGACGTTTGCCGATAGTACACAACTCCTTATGTAGGGAATTGTAATGACTTCAGGTTTAAGGACTATTCATATCAATAGTCACTATGAGAATATTTATGACACTCATATAACGATTCATGAAACATTTTCATGGCGAGTCATTCAGTATATATTATCTAATATATACTTATGTGTCAACCTGATATCTCATATCCAGGACTTGTGAGATTAAGTCCTTGTATATCAATGCTTGACTAGGAATAGTTAAGAGTAATGTATTATACAACTTCTTACTATCAATTCAACCAATTGATATGTTGTAAATTACGACATACTACCCTAGGACATTATTATACTTATTCATTAGACACTGAACTGAAGTAAATATAATAATCAACATTGTCTTTTATTAACTGAAAAATATGATACAAAAGATGTCCTTGTCAATCATCTCATAACTGGTACTAAGGGCTAATACTAATAATCTCCCCTAACACTAGTAACAATCACTGAAATATCTAATACCTAGTGAACTAGTGTGACCATTATGCTTCATCTGTGGCAAAGTCTTGGTCAAAGGATCTGTAATGTTAGCATCGGTCCGTACCCTGCATATTCTCACATCCCCCTCTATTGATGATCTTTCGAATGAGATGGAATCATCGTAGTATGTGTTTGGATCGCTGATGAGAGCGAGATTTCTTAGCTTGTGCAATAGCCCCGTTGTTATCACAATAGATGTCTATTGCTAGGAACAACACTAAGCTCTGTAATAAACTTCTTGATCGAAACAACTTCTTTTGCTGTAGCTGAAACAACAATGTACTCTGCCTTTATTGTAGAATCAACGACTGTATCTTGCTCTAAACTCTTCTAGCTCACAACACCACCATTTAAGCAAAATACATACCCTGACTATGATCTAGAATCATCCTTGTCAGTTTGGAAGCTAGCATCTGTGTAACCCTTTACAACAAGCTCTTCATCACCTCCAAAGATCAAAAAATAATCTTGAGTTCTTCTTCAGTACTTATGAATATTCTTAACTGCTGTCCAGTGACCTTCACCTGGATCTCACTGGTATCTGCTCGTCATGCTTAATTCATACAAGACATCAAGGCGAGTACAAAGCATGACGTACATGATAGACCCTATAGCAGATGCATAAGGAATCTAATCCATACAGTCACTTTCTTCCTTAGAAGAAGGGGATTGAGTCTTCGAAAGACTCACACCATGTGACATTGGTAGGAATCTCTTCTTGGAATTCTGCATGACAAAATGATTAACCACCTTGTCAATATATGTACTTTGACTTAGGCCAAGCAATATGTGAGATCTATCTCTATAGATCTTGATACCTAAAATATAGGCTGCTTCACCTAAGTCTTTCATTGAGAAACAATTTCCAAGTTATATTTTCACAGACTGTAGTGTAGGGATATCATTTTCAATGAGAAGTATGTCATCTACATACAAGATACGAAAGGTAACTATGCTCCCATTAACACTTTTGTAGACACAAAGTTCATCTTCATTCTTAATGAAACTAAACAATTTAATTGCATCATCGAATCGAAGACTCTAGCTTCTGGAAGCTTGGTTTCAACCATAAATAGACCATTGCAACTTAAATACCTTACCAGCATATTTTAGATCATCAAAACCCTTAGGTTGTATCATGTATACATCCTCGAATAGATTTCCATTTAGAAATATGGTTATGACATCCATCTGCTAGATCTCATAATCATGGTAAGCTGCAATAGCAAGCATGATCTGAATAGACTTAAGCATCGCAACCGGTAAAAAGGTTTCATCATAGTCTATACCATGTATCTACTTGAATCCTTTAGCAACTAATTGCCCTTTGTAGGTATGCATATTATCATCCATGTATGTCTTTCTCTTAAAGACTCACTTACAACCAATGAGTTTGATTCCTTCAGGTGGATCAATCAAAGTCCAAACTTGGTTAGTGTACATGGATTTCTTTTAGAATCTCATGGCCTCTAGCCATTTCTCTTAATCTAGACCCTATACAACCTCCTGATAAGATGTAGGCTCATTGAGACCAACAAGCACTACATCACCATGGTTAGACAAGAGAAAAGAATATCTCTCAAGTTGACGACAGATCCTATGAGACTTGCGTAAAGCTGGTTCTACTTGAACAGGATGTTGTTCCACAACTTCTTGTAGTATAACATAATGATAATCCACAATATCTTGTGGTTCATGTTTGATTTTCATCAAGGCATCGGTGCTAGTTTGTGTATCTTGAACTTCTTCAAGATCGACTTTACTCCACTAGTTCTTCTAGAAATAAACTCTCTTTCTAGAAAAACACCGTTTCTGGCAACAAACACTTTGCATTGTGTGGGACTAT
>JBAMIE010000103.1:3230287-3241401 GCA_037177295.1 Kaempferia parviflora
TTGCTAAGTGTTAAATGCACGTACATGATTTATATATATTTATATATATAAAAAGAAAATAATTATTTGAGATTGTTGGTACAATTAGCATATTTATATATAGGAACCCATTGGAACTGGTTTCGTGTCGATCCGATGTCTCTAGGTCAGCCGGAAGACGGGATGAAGATCTTCCAAATCTGCGACGAATTTTGAATATCGTCGCAAATCAGCGACGAATTAACGGATTCGTCGCAAATTCTGCGACAAATTCTGAAATTCGTCGCTGATTCTGCGACAAATTTAATAATTCGTCGCAAAATTACATATATATTTTTTAAATCAATAATTGCACTAGAAGGATCTACAGGGCTCGGATTGACACGAAACCAATTGCTATGGGCTTGAAAAAATCCCCTGATTATGTAATCGGACCCCGAATATTAATTTGACAATTTTAGATGGACGATGTGTTAGGATCCAAAACAAGTTAAAAACCTAACTCCTTATGAGATTTTTGCTAAGTGTTAAATGCACGTACATGATTTATATATATTTATATATATAAAAAGAAAATAATTATTTGAGATTGTTAGTACAATTAGCATATTTATATATAGGAACCATCACATTCACCTTCCCCAGTAGAGGCAGGAGCATCACATTCTCCATCAGATCCAGTACATGCAGGACCATCACATTCGCCTTCCACAGTGCCTTCACCGCATCAGTTAGAAGATCCCGTTCCTACTAGATACTCAAGTTCTGAGGTCCAAGACATTCGGTTGACTATAGTCCCCTGTGGAGATTCGTACGTATAAAAATAATATTTTTAATTTTCACTTTATATTTTATAAGTCTAATGGTCAAGTAGGATTTAACACTTGATTAGATTTGGATCACTTTATTTGTCATCTTTTATCATATTTATTTTATTTTATTAATTGAGTTCTGATATAAATTAGGTGTTTCATTTTATTCCATGCTTTATTAGTACACTTGTTCTTATTTATCAAAATATAATAGAACGAGTTATTTTATTCCAAGCTTTATTAGTACACTTCATTTTATGATAAGATCTGAAAATATTTCGATGTGCTACGTTTTTTTACAATTATACTTTTAGATTATATTAGTTAAAACTCTAAGAATGGTTTAATTCCCTTTATGATAGGTTTGAAAATTCTGTACCTGTTATTCATGAAATTAATCGCATTGTGAATAATCATTGGATGGGAAATTCGATGTCATATTCTAGCACTCCAACATCAGTAAAAGAGTTATGGTGGAGCGAATTCAAGGTATAAATGATTCATTTTATATCTAAAATTAAATGAAATATATATACTTAATTGTTTTAGTTTTTATTCAGCGGACATATAATTGGGATCCTAACTATGAATTTGAAATCAAGAAAATTTTTAAGAAAAAATGTGGTGATCACATCCGCCATACCTTGAACCATGCTAAACAAAAGGGGAAAAAGCCACTTTGTATCACTGAAGAAAATTGGACTAAGATCAATGATTTTTGGGCAACCGATAAAAGCAAACAACGGAGTTCACAGAACAGATTAAATCAATCTTATAATTCTGGAGACTCATCTGCGACATATGCGGGAGGCTCAATTAATATAGATGAGCATAGACGCAGAATGGTAATTTTTTAACTCCTAATAATTTTTTTAAACTCTCCTAATATTTTTATAATCTATAACTATTTTATCATTTCTAATCGTGTTTTCTTAGACCAAAGATACAGGGAAGGAACCTACATTCATCGATACTTTCACCAGAACTTTTACAAAGAAAGACCAGTCTTGGAGTGGGGCTAGAGCAAAAGCCATGAAGGTTTTGAGTAATTAAAAATATATACATTTTAAAATTATTATTTCACTATATTATATTAATTTTGCCATTGCAATACAGGAAAAATATGAAGAGCTCGAGATAGCACATAGGAGTTCATGTGCTAGTGAGGAAACTGAGTCATCTATGGGTAATAATTTGGATTTATGGCTGGAGGATAGTGAGGGACAAAAAGGTGGGATGATTCTGAGAATGAGTTCTTTAAGTAAAAATCATAGAGTTTCCCGTAAATCCTTTTCCACGCCACCAGCATTCACAACACAGATCAATACCTTGACTGAGGAAGTTTCACAATTAAAGGGCATCGTATCAGAAAGAGATGCACAAATGAGAGTTAGAGATGAACAAATGAGAGCTATGCGCCAACAACAAGATTTTATTATGAGACATTTTCAGACTTTAAATTCCTCTCAAAGTCTTCCTTTCGGTCTTGATGATATTGGTGGTTACGATGAAGGTGATGACCACGATGATGGTAGTGAAGGATCTTCTTGTAAGATTATTATTTATCTCAGAATTAATATTTTTGACATTATTTATTTGTTTGTAAATGTTTATTTTTTATTTTTTATTAATACTAATATTTTTTTTTCAAACAGGATTGGTGAGACATGGAAGAACTCAAGGTTTATTTGAAGCAGAATTTCATATTGATCTTGTGACATGCATGAATATTAGAGCTTGAATGTGTATGTATTGCAACGCTTATTAAAATTTTTTTGTAAAATTTTAGGTATTTTGTGATTTTTAGTTTGATGTATGAATTGTGACTTTGGTTTAATGTAAGAATTGTGCTTTTAGTTTGATGTATTTGAATTGTGGATATAGATTGATGTATTTGGATTGTGACGGTTAGATTGTGAATATGAATTAGATTCGTTTTGGCTTGGGATGGTTGTAAATATGTTTTGTATTAACTAGATTAAATCAATTTTTTTTTTGTTTTGTGACGAAATTAGCGACAAATATTTTTCGTTGCAAATTTATCGTAATATATCGTAACTAAATTTCCAACTGATTTAGCGATAAAAATCTATTTTCATTGTAGAATATTTGTGATGAATTTGAGAACTTGTCGTAAATTTTGTGACAAATATATGAGTTTGTCGCAAACAAACTGCGACGAATTTAGATATTGTCACAAAATTTGCGACAAGTTCTCAAATCCGTCGCAAAATATCTGCGACGAATTTGGAAATTTGTCGCAAAATTTGCGACGAATATATTATTCGTCGCAGAATCACGTTACAAATATTGCGATGAGTTTTTAACTTTGCGACAAAAATTATTTTCGTCACAGAAACTTTGCCACGAATTTGAGTTTGTCGCAAAAAAATCTGCGACAAATATATGTCTGTCGCAAAAAATCTGCGACGAATTTAGAAATTTGTCGCAAATTTTGCGACAAAAAACTATTTTCGTCGCAAAAATTCTGCGACGAATTTGGATATTAGTCGCAAAATTTGCGACGAAAATATTATTTGTCGCAGAATCACATTTCTAAATTTTGCAATGTGTTTTTTTTTCTTCCAAATTTACAACTAATTTAGCGATAAAAAAAATACTTGTCGCAAAAATTTGCAACGAATTACCTATTTTCGTCGCAGATTTTGGGGACGATTTTTCTGTGACAAAAATAATTTCGTTGCAGAAGTCATCGCAAATCTCATTTCCAAAGAATTTTTTTTACAAATTTGTCGCAAATTTTGTCGCAAATTGCAATTTTTTTTATTTTTATTTTTATTTTTTTGTAGTGAATGTGCTTGACTTGACTCCAGTTGGATTCAAACTTGTGTTGAGGATAAAATCTAACCGACAAGGTTCTAGTTTAATACTACCTGACTTAGGCCATGTCAGGATAGACATACATAGCCTTTGATAGACTAGTTTCAATATATGCTCTCTCATAGGTCGTGTCTAGCCCAAGCACAAATCGATCAATTCGGAAGTACTAAATTCGATCCGGATCGATTGGGGATCAAATTTTGTAGCAGAATCAGAATAGGATCATTGGAATTGTATAAAATGGGTGGGATTGACATGATCTTATGTTGCAAATAATTCTCCTCCGACGGACGATGTCCTTGTTGGCGTGCAACGACAATGGAGGAGGTGACGCTAACGACTTGATTAGGGTACACGTGAACTTAGGGTCACTGTGGTCTAGTAAGATTGCTTTTTACAATTTCTTGAATATAAGTATCACAAGTCGAGTATAACAACCTCTAAATCAAAATTTTGATGCTCTCTCTTTATAATGATGTACAAGTAATTATTGTATATTAATTCGTCCTCCTTTCACCATTGGTTCTTGTTCTTTCCTTTCTCTGTCATTTTTTCCTCTCTCATAGCCGCTCTAGTAGTCCTCCATTCTTTAACTGTTTTACGGCTTATCCACCCATAGCAGGTCGAGGTCGACGTTGTCTAAGAGAAAATGAAGATAGACAAACTCTTCCGGTAGCACAAGCACCAGGAGGGCTTACACAACTACTGATGACACTGTTGAGGCAAGATATTATTTAGAATTCTATAAACTAGTTAGACATGGTGCATTGAAAGTAGCTAAGAAATAGTGGTACTTACGTAAACCTAGCTAGATAGGACTACTTGCGACATGCATGGCTATTGATATTAATTATTCATTTTAGTATTTATTGACAGGATTGATCATAAAATTAATTTTGGATTTTTACTGAACCACATAAATAATTTTATATAATACTCAAAACGTGTAGGTAAATTTAGTAATTGCCAAATTATGTATCAGATTTCCTTTTTACCCTCGCCACTTTTCAACGTGTTAATCCACGTTCTGAATGGTCTGAAGCACATTTAATTTTTCCGGAGCCACTTTTTTTTGTTTTCCCGTTGAAAAACCTCCACATCTCCTCGATGAGCTCGTAAAACCCTAACCACCGTCCCTTTTCCGTCACGTGTCTTTCGGGCGAAGCTTCTACATCATCTTCTTCACCACCACCAGCGTCTTCACTAGCGTCGTGACCGACTTTTGCACCTCCACCGGTGTATGTCATGATCCAACAATACTATCTTTGCCTTCCCGTAGTTTGGAGGTCGTCGACTACAATTTGGAAGTCCGTTTCTTTTCCTCACCACCTTCACCGCATTAACACTTTCCCGTTTCTTGACATCTCCAACTACAATGTCTATGCATTTAACTTCAACTCGAAAGGTAAGAAATTTTAGATTATAAGTTTTGTTTCTGACAATTTTGTTTTGGTAGTGAATGCTTCATTGTTTTTCTTTTTTGTTTTATGTCGGAAAGGGAAGAAATTACACCTAGCCCCGCAATTGAGATTCAAGTATCAATTTTGGAGGGAAAATTATATTGGATGAGTAAGTACTCCTAACCCTATCATCTCATTGCCTTATATGAAGGGATTTGCTGATCTAATTGTTGTAAGTGTTGATTAGTTAGTCAATATATTTCATAAATATGTAATAGTATCTCGTTGTTGAATTGTGATAACATGGTTGGTTTCTTGAGCATGTCCCTATTCAACTGTCAAGTAGCATTGTAACACCGAGGATAAGTAAGTGGAAATCTACTTATTCTCATAGAAATAAAATAAAGGCTAAATTAGCAGGAGTCTCATCTACCCAGATAACGATTATATATAATTTTACTCATGTAAAAAAAGTTAAAATGCATGTTATATGGTTAAAGGTTTGTAAATAATAATTATTATTGATTCTCACTACTCCAGAGGAAGTTTATTTACTTGGATATGAGTCTACACCACAACGTGGTCAGATATTGGCTGTACCATTTCATATGGGCTCAAAGGAAGAAGCTGGATATTCTCATTGCATTGAAAAGCAAAAACAAATCAAAAAGCTTACCTTAGAAAATGAAAGTTTAGTTAAAGTGAATCAAGAATTAGTTGCCATATTGGAAAGGGAAGGTTTTTTCTATTCAACTAGCCACCATGTAGAAGATACTCGTACTGACATTGTTTCAACCACTATGGCGATGAGAAGGCGTGATAGAAGCCGTTAAAATCTCAGGACCCCTCCTAAAGACACCTAATTGGCTAGCATTGTCCCTCGTAGGAAGAGAACGAGGAGAGGAATAAAGGAGGGTGAAGGAGGTAATGTGCAGATAAAGTCTAGGGTGGATGAGTTTGATATGCAAAAAATGGATATATTAATCGTCGATGAGCGTTATAAAAAAGAAGAGGCCTAGAGAATAAAAGGGAGAAGGAAATTAATACTACTAGATTGAACGCTATTAAAGTAAGTTGAAAATAATTGAAGTTAATATTTAGTTTTTTTATTAAATGTATTTTCTTTAAATTGACTTGTTCTATTGTTAAATACATGACTTGGGTTTATTTGCAGTATCTCAAAGGAAAATTCAAAAAAAACAAACAAGAAAAAACGAGATGAAGATGGAGCTCACTTGATAGAATTATTTCAAAATCAAAATTTTAGATGAGCTACTCTTGAGTTTCTATGGAAGGCTACTGCTCATTGACAATATATGCCTTCCTCATGTGCATTGGGACGATTGACACTTATGTTTTATTACTCTTTAGAGAAGCATTCTCATCTAGTTGGTTTTATAATAAATCCATCTATTGTTCTACTGGACTCACGGTATTATTTTGACTTCATAGTATGATTCTATTTTTATATTTGTGGTATTATTACAATAATTTTTAATTAATTATTGAATCTTACATGCAACATACCAACATTTATGGGAAATAATTTTATATCAAATTATCAAAACTAATCTTGCTGATCGAGAAGGTAGGTATATTTTTATTCCAATGTGCACATTATCATTTAATGATCATGGACATGGTGGTAAAAACGTTCTACCATTATAATTCGTTGTCCTACAACTATAAATATGATCATCATTTTGCAAAGTTGGTTAGTATTTATTCTTTAAAATGTATATTCGTGCATTATGATAGTTATTATACTTTGATGCAATTTTTTTTTATCTATTGCTTACAGGTCGTTAGATTTAAAATGTTTCCCAACAAAAACTAAAGTAAATGCACGATGATTACAAGATTATCATCCTTTAGACGAATGAGGCTCTAGTAAAGTAAATTGTCCTCAATAAATATTTTGGGAAGCAATACATCAACATTAAATTATTACATATTAGCAAATTTCAATGGTACATTAACATTAAGTTGTGTTACTATTTTGATTTTGTGATACTGCAGGAATGATTGTGTATTCTTTGTTATGCAATACATCAACATCCTTTGTATAAGATGGAATTCACGCAAAAAGACATTCATAAATTTAAAGTTAAGGTTGCGCTGTAAATCATTAAGGACAAATTTTGCAAATTCAAAGTAGGATGAATTTTCTGTATGTTGTTGTGTGGGTGTATTTTCTGTCATAGTATGATTCATCACTTTTGTCGGTCTGTAAATTCGGATCTTTGTTGTACATATTATTGTTGTAAATTGATATAACATCAACTTATATGTATGATAAATTTTAAGTATAAATTCTTGTTCATTTAAGTTTCATTGTTTTAAATTGGTGTGTTGTATTGGATTGTGTAAAATTGATGTTTTGGTTTTGTATTTGATATTTATTGGATTGTTATAATTGTTGTGTTTCGTTGTTCTTGTATTGGATTGTTCATTATTGTGACATTGTTGTGTTGTTGTATTGGATTTACATGAGTTGTCTAAAATTGCTCCTATGTGTTGTGTTGTTCGTTACGATGTATCGTAATGATGTTAATTGTCATTTTCACATTCGGGAGACATGAGCGAACACATAGGAGCTGCTTCCATGTCGATCCGATTTGATTTGATCCATCAGCCGGTTTTGGTCAAAACCGGCTGATGGACTTAAGCTAGTTTGAAATTTTTTTCTAATATCATCAGCAAGAGGGAAGGTTAAAGATCTCTAAGATAGTGTAGTGTAGTAATTATCATCTAAATTTCATTGATATAGATGTTACGACTTTAATGTTCGTGGTTGGATCGTGAAAAAAAAATTGCTTCTCTCAATGCGAAGTATCACAATGATGTTAATTAGTATTTTCACATTCAGGAGACATGTCGGAACACAGGAGCTGACAGTATGTCGATCTAATATGATTTGGTCCATCAGCCGATTTTGGCCAAAACTGGCTAATGGACTTTTCATGGTCGGATCGTGAAAAAAAATCATTACTCAATGTGATGCATCGTAATGATGTTAATTGACATTTCCACATTCGAGAGACGTCCCCGAATACATAGGAGCTGATCCCGTTTAGATACAATGTGATTTGGTCCATCAACCAGTTTTGACCAAAACCGGTTGATCGACTTAAGCTACTTTTTTTAAAAAATATTTTTTTAATATCATTAAAAAGAGTGAAGGTCAAAGACTACCAAAATGGTGGTTTCATTGATATAGAGGTTACAACTTCAATTTTCATGGCCAGACTGTGAAAAAAAATCTCTGCACATTCAGTCGAATACATAGGAGTTGATCCCATGTAGATCCAATGTGATTTGGTCTATCAGCCGATTTTGACCAAAACTGGCTCATGGACTTTAGCTACTTTTATTTACTTATTTATTAACATCATCAAAAAGAGGGAAGGTCAAGGATCACCAAAATGGTGTGGTTAAATTATTATCATCTAAGTTTCATTGATATAGAGGTTATGACTTCAATTTTCATGGTCGGATTGTAAAAAAATCACTACTCTCATTGCGATGTATCGTAATAATGTTAATTGACATTTTCAAATTCGGGAGACATGCTCAAATACACAGAAGCGGATCAATATCGATCCGATGTGATTTGACCCATCAGTCGATTTTGATCACAATATTTTGCAATAACATAGAAAGGTCCATAATATTTTGCTGACAATTTTTTGATTAATCATCCTGGAAATCATGTGCTGCTTGTGGAGCCTTAATTTAAGGAACACCCATTCTCCTACTACAAATTATAGTGGTCTTCTCTTTTTATCAGCATATCTTTTCATATGTTCTTGCACCCTAGAAAGATTATATTTAAGATGAAAGAGAGTTTCATCCCTGTCAAATAACTCCCTTGCCACTGCCTCAACTTTAGTTTCATTTGTTAAGAAACAAGTTAATGTAGGAGGCTTTTTACCATAACTACTTCAAAAGGAGTTTTACCAATAAATATATGAAAAGAAGTATTATACTAGAATTCTGCCCATGGTATCCAATAAGCACAATTTTAGGCTGTTCAAAAGCAAAACAATGTAAATATCCCTCAAAACATCTATTCAAGACTTTAGTTTGTCCATCAGTTTCAGGATGGTAGGAAGAGCTCATCTTAAGCATTGTGCCTTGCAATCGAAAGATTTCAGTCCAAAAATGACTAACGAATAATGGATCTCAGTCACTAATAATGGATTTAGGAACTCCATAGTCGTATAATTTCTCGAGCAAACAATTCAGCTGTTGTCTTGGTTGTATAAGGATGTTTCAACAAAAAACATGCATATTTAGATAACCGATCCACCATAACAAAAACAGCTTTATGCCCGCTTGTTCGAGGAAGTTAGGTGATAAAATCCATAGAGATGTCATCCCATATTAGCTCCGGAATCAGTAAAAGTTGGAGTAGTCCTCCAGGAACGGTTGCAATATATTTGTCTTTGACACATATCACATGACTGCACAAATTCTTGTACACAAATACCTATCCAGTAAAGAGTACCTACCAACCTTCTATACATTTTCAAGAAATCGGAGTGTCCTCCTAAAGGGGAAGAATGAAATTCCTTTAGAAGTAATTGTATCGAAGGAATTGTAGCAGATACACCAAGTCTATTGTTATAGTATAGAACCCCTTGTTCGCATCTCAAAACCTGGATGAGAATCTGGATTATTGGTTAAATCAGTCATAATTTTCTGCAATTGATGGTCTTGCTTAGGTTCTTTAGTAAGATTTTAACTTTCCTCCTATATAGGGTAAAACACTACAGTGTGATATTCACCTTCTTCATATATTCTGGATAATGAATCAACAGCTTTATTTTCCAGACTTAATTTGTAAATAACTTCAAATTGGTAACCTAATAACTTGGCTATCCAACATTGTTGATCTATAGTTGTGATCGGCTGATGTTGTAAATGTTAAAGGCTCTTTTGATTAATATATACTATAAAAGGTCTCCCAGGAGAACCAAAGCCATCAATTCTTTTTCATATGCAGATTTTGACAAATTCCCTTCTGATAAAGCTTTACTAAAATAAGCTATTGGTCTTCTATTTTGCATTAATACAATGCCAATACCTCTTCCAGAGGAGTCACACTCAATCTCAAAAGGCTTGGAAAAATATTAAAGTTCAAGAACTGGGGAGCTAGTCAAGAGTCTTTTTGGTTTCAAGAAAGATTCTAAAAAAGTTGATCCCCAATGAAAATTATCCTTCTTAGTCAATTCTGTTAAAGGCTTAGTTACTTTACCATAATTTTCTACAAATTTCTAGTAGTAACCTGTTAACTCAAAAATCCTCTTACTCCCTGACATTCTTCGGAACCGACCAATCCAAAATACATTGAATTTTAAAAGGATCAACTGAAACACCTTGTCTGGAAATGATATGACTCAAATTTTGCACTGTTGTGGTGCCAAAACTACACTTCTTGGAGTTAGCCACAAACTTACTTTGAAGAACTTCCAACACCATAGAAAGATGAGATATGTGTAGGCCAATAAGAACTGTACACTAAAATATCATCAAAGAAAACTAGTACAAATTTACGAAGGAACGATCTAAATAAATCATTCATTGCTGCTTGAAAGGTTGCAGGGGGCATTAGTCAGCTCAAAAGGCATAACTAAGAACTCATAACGTCCATTGTGAGTGTGAAATGCAGTCTTATAAATGTCTTCCACCTTTACTCTAATATGATGATACCCCGATTTTAAGTCAATTTTTTAAAAAATCATAGGGCCAAATAACTTATCAAGTAGCTAATCTACCACAGGGATAAGGTATTATCCAGAATTGTGACCTGATTTAATGCTCTATAATCAATACACACTCTCCATGATGAATCTTTTTTTTACCAATAAAACAGGACTAGACAAAAAACTTACAGTAGGCCGAATAACCATCAATTGCAACATTTCTTGAATCTGTCTTTCAATTTTCCTTCTTTGAAAACTGTAGAAAATCTGATATTTCCAGTTGTTGTGATGCATTCAATTCTGATTCTGGTGGTAATGTTGTGCAAGAAGGAACTCCCTTTGTTGCCCATAAAAATCCATCAATAGTAAGAGAA
>JBAMIE010000103.1:3241501-3259273 GCA_037177295.1 Kaempferia parviflora
TTTAATATATAGAACTCTTTAACCAATCCGTTATTATCTACATGCTGATAACGGATTGGATTCCTATATAAACGGGAGGTCCCCAAAGGTTTAAGGAAATAATCTTGATAGAGTTTTTGGTTCCCCATTGCCTTAGAATTTTTCAATACCATCATCCTCTAAACCCTTGGAAGACTTGTCTTCTTCTTTTTTATTTTTTTTATTCGAATTCTTATTTCAGTTGAATTAGGTTTTGTACGAATCTAGCCCTCCAATGATTTTGCAAGTATTTGTGGTACGATCCAGTCATGCCCGGCCCAAGGCATAGGCCATTAAGGCTTATGCTTAGTGCCTCAATTTTATTAGGGCCCATTATTTATAAAAAATATTTAAATAAATTTAATAAATAAAATTTATCTGCTACGCTTCGATTTCTGTACGTATTTATTTCTTAATTCACTTTTTAATTATGTCGGCGTTTATTTCTTTGATTCTCTTGGTCTCTTTCAGATTTCCAATGCTGATAGCCAGCATTTATTCATTTCCAAATTTTCAATAATGGCAAATTTTAAATTCTGCGCCAAACACATCTCTAACGCCAACTTCACCTTAAAATCTTTAATTAATTTTCTATTAATTATAATTATTTTATTATGCTACAATTCTATTTAACCTCAAACTAATTATCCCTTATTCTCTATATTTATTCTCCTGCATTTTAATTCTCTCTAAACTAAAGCTACACTTCAAAAAACTCCAACAACTCCAATTAATTTCTGGATTTTTTCTACTTCGTCACCTCATCTGTTTAGACGTTATACGCAGCTACACCTTCCTCATTCGGTAATTTTTTTTCCCTTTTTTTTATTATTTGAAATAACGAAATGTCTTTTTTTAATTATTCAAAATCACAAAAAATTATTAAGGGCCTAAGTTTAGTTTATTTGGCCTAGGGCCTCCTCGAACCTTGAGACGGCCCTGGATCCAGTGACAGGTAGGAAGCTGAGATGTCATCTTAAAATATATATATATATATATATATTACGGACTTTTACCCTATTATCGACTTCTTTAGCCTGCAGGACTAAGGGCCGAACCCGTGTATTCGATATGGTCTGAAGTTAGCACTAGGCGTGAGAATTAATCTAGTAGTTAGAATCTGATTCCCTTTTGGCAAGTGAAATTATTAAAGGAATATCATCAAGTCCAATATTGGAACCTTGCTCTCAAACTGTGAATGCCAGAAGTAATTATCAACCTAGCTCTACCGTTCCGAGAACCTTTATTTGTGCCATTTGGTTAGCACTTAGCAAAGGAAGCTTTACATTCAGATTATATTCTCAGGAAGTTTCAATAATCCATGCTCAAATTTAATTAGTTTCTCATGATGATCAGGTAGGTCTACCATCAGGCTTGTAATTATTTTGTTCGTTAATAAATGGCCAACGATCCTTTTCCGACAACCAAAAGATAAGGAAGTAAACATCACTTTAATTTACTGTTTTTTTTACAACATTAAAATTATAGAGTAATTAAAACGATTTACATTTATTTTGACAACATTTAACTTATGAAGGATATATAAAAATACACACACAAATTATAATTCATCTTCTTATGAATTAATTATCTGATTAATATTGCACATTCAATTCCTTTTCGATATATTATGCTAGCTTATATATTCTCACTTCCTCCTCCGCGTCCACCGGCGCTGCTGTCGGTACCTCCTTCATCCGCCTCGGAACCGGCCGCAGAAGCTCCGCCACCTCCTTCATAGTGGGCCGTCTCCCCGGTAAGGCTTCGGCGCAGCGCAGTGCAATGACGACGGCGTTCCGGAGCTCGGCGCGGTCGAACTGGCCGAGGAGCCTGGGGTCAGCCAGGCGGTCCCAGGCGCCGCGCTCAGCAAGAGGAGTGGCCCAGTCGGCAATGTCGCGATTGGTGCCGCCTGGGAGCTTCTCTATGGGGCGTCTGGCCGTGACGATCTCGAGGAGCAGGACGCCGAAACTGTAGACGTCACAGCGATGGGAGACCTTGCCGAGCATGGCGTACTCGGGGGCGAGGTAGCCGACGGTGCCCTTGACGTTGGTGGTCATCTGGATGGCGCCCTCCGGCACCAGCTTGGCGAAGCCAAAGTCGGCGACCTTAGCGGTGAAGTTGGCGTCGAGGAGGACGTTGCTGGCTTTAACGTCGCGATGGATGATGTGGGGAGTCTCCTCGTGGTGCAAGTACCTGCACCACATCAACCAAAAACTTGATGAGATGAATTCTCCAAGAACTTGATGAACAGGCGAGAGGTATAAATAATAATAATATTAGAATTATATCGTGGATTGCAAATACCTTTTTTCTATTATCATATAGCTAAGTAACTTCAATACTACCAAATTCTAGCATAGGACTTTCTTTCAATTAGGTATAATCAAACAAATTTCCTTTTAAGTATTATATGTTTAAAATGGATGTTATGCATTTGCAATAGCAGTCAGAGAAATCCGTGTCAAAATTTCACTCTCAATATTAATTGATAAAAAAATGCGGCATTTAACATCGCTAAATATATTTAACCACATATTAACTATGGAAAAACAAACCCATAATTATTTTATGGGTATGAACTAGTCCATTAGCCCATATGGAGCTAGAGCAGACCATTGATACAAACATTGAGAAAAATCTCCACTAATTCAATTCTTAATGGTCCTATGATGTACTTTTTATAAGTATACTAAGTTTAAATTAAGTATTACAAACTAAATTAAATATAGATCTCACAAAAATTAATGGTTAAGTACTAGATATTTTAATTAATTATCTTCTTTATTTGGTTGATAGGTAAATTGAGTTATGCAACAGCTAATTAAAAAAGATAAATAAAACAATCAAAATTCGATAAAATCCAAGAACATAATTAAGCACTCAGTTAAGATTTTATTGAAATCCTAGGACGAAAATTCACTGAATTATGCATGCCTGTCAGTCAACCAATTCTATGCTTAACTTAAAACTTTTTCTCAAGTTGAATTAAGCTTATTTCGAGTTATTCAAACTCGTTTTCTCTCTAAAAGTTAACTAAAACAATATACAGAGGTATTTGTTGATGTGTATATATATATATATATATATATCTTGGATGACTTATCTTGAGCGGCGGTGAGCGACATCCAATGTGGATGATCTGACGTGGCGAAAACTCTTTTTTTTTTTATTTTCTTCTCTCATCTCCATGTAGTTTTTTCTCTCTCCTACATGTAAAATAGTACTGATTTCTACAAACTAGTACCAATGTGAAAATTAGCACTAATGTAGAAATCAGTACTAATATGGAAACTAGCACCAACGTGAAAATCAACACTAACATGGAAACCAAATGAGATCCTCTGTCCCATTTTTACATGTCCCCATGTTCCATTCATTGATCGGACGGATGACATCAGATCAGGCATCCTTGAGATCTCACCTGATCTGATGTGATCCGTCCGATTAGTGAATTGGACACGGGGACATGGAGAAAATGGGACAGAGGAACTCATCTCCATGGAAACTGGCACCAATGCTAGTGATGATCTTTAAAGACCAACACCAAAGCTGGTGCTAGTCTTTAAAGACGAGTACTAGTATTGATTTTGCTAGTTTTAAAACTAACATTAGTTGGTGCTGGTTTGTTGAAACCAGCACCAACGCGGTGTTGGTTTCTACATCGGTGTTGATTTGTAGAAACCAGCACAAATATTGGTGTTGGTTTCCACTTTAGTGTTAATTTGTGGAAACCAACATCAACGCTGGTGCTGGTTTATAGAAACCAGCAGCATCTTGCATATAGGAGAGAAAAAAAATTACATGCATATGAGAGAGATAAAAAAAATAGTTTTAGCTATGTCAGATCATCCATGTTGGGTGTCACTCACTGTAGCTCAGGATAAGTCGCTCAGGATATCAAATCTCTCTCTCTACCATATAAGGGTGTGCAGGCTAAAATTTTTGAATATCAGAAATTTTAGCCTGCACCCTTAATGGGCGATGGTGAGCACCCTTAATGGGCGATGGTGAGCGAAAGCTGATATGGCCACCTGACGCAGCATTAATTCAAATTTTTTAATTCCTCTCTCTTCTCTCTCATGTGCTTGTTTGCATAAACCAGCACCACTGTAGAGCTGTTCTTTAATGACCAACACCACTTTGAAGTTAATCTTTAAAGATCAGCTTCAACGTGCTAGTTTGCGTAAACCAACTCCACAATTAATCTATTAGATACAGGATAATAAGTTCATTCACACCATCCAAATTAATCCGACATAATTAACGCATTGATCACTATCTAGAACCAAACTGAACATGAATTAATTAATGAAAACTCATCATATAACCAAAACTCAACCTAGAATAATAGATAGGCCATAATCTTTACTTTTAGTTCATGATTCTCATAAGTAAAAAAAAAAAAAAAAACTTAATGGTTGTGATTCTTCAAAATTGAAAAAGTTGTTCATAGCCTTTCTAAACTCAACATTGCTCCTCGTTGCTCATGGCTCCTAGTTAATTCCCCTTGCCAGACTTCTAGAACACATGCATTCCTCCTTTTGTATATTGTTGAAAACCCCATTTCTCTCAATGAACCCTCTTCTAGATTTGTTTTAGATTTTAGGTCTTAAGCTTGGATATTCCCTTGATAAACCTTAGTTGTAGATAACCGTTTGGTTCACTTAATCCTTTAAACGATCAAATCAGTTTAAGATGTAAACATTAATAAAGTTGTAAAATATGTTAGTTTTCTATAGCATCAAAAATTCTGTCAATTTGATTTGTATATATAGAGGATATGTTCCATAGACGTGCAATCAACCCTTAATTTTAGGTGGGCTTCACCTTAGCCACATCTCAAAAATAACTTCTTTAACTAATGGACGTCAATTTTTTTCCAAAGAAATCTCATAAAAGAGGTTTACACGACTCTTCTTTGCAGTATTACTTATAAACAGAATGAGGTCTACAGACTCAGAATAATATATTTTATATGGCCTCAAATAATCACCTTGGCTAGAGGAATTTGATTCTAACATCATAAAATATGAATTTTGTCAGATTCAAAATGTCATATGTTGATTGACATGATCATTACATAGAGTGACTCCAAAGTCATCCAAGATACAAAATAACATTTATAGACTTTGATTATGTAAGGCCTTGATTTTCTTTGTTATTTTCTTGGTATTGTAATAACCTATCTTGCAAATGATATTTTTCTTTTAAAAATTAAATATGCCACATACCTACATTCTCAAGCTAGGATTGTTAATGACATAATTATTGATACGCCTCTAACTAAAGATCAAACTGCATGAAATGAAGGAGCTATTCTCCAAGATCCTTCTCATTATCCACAATTGATGGGAGGACCAAACTACCTAACTATTACTAATTAGACATATGTACGAAATGTTGTACATGTACGATCAATTAATTCATCTATTCCCTAGCATGCCTCATTACAATGCAGTATTAAATATTCTTAGTTATGAAATGGAAACTATTCACAAAGGTCAGATACACAGTTATTCCTCAAATTTCAAGATTATTCTGACTTTGATTGGGCTAGAGATGAAAATGATTAGTGATCCGTTATAGACTTGTATGTCTTCCTCGGATTGTTGTTTCTTGGCAGAGTAAGAAACGATAAATAATCTCCAGATTTAGTACCAAAGTAGAATACCAAGCATATAAACAAATAAACAAAAGATATTTGTGTTTGCTAATTACTTGTAGATATCAAACCTAAAGATTGAAGATATTTGCTTATGTATTTTGAGTAGAATATATTATAATAAAAATTATGTAATTAGATAGATGTGTTAGAACAGAAGAAAGAAAGAAAATAGAAAATAATTCTTTTGGATGATCTTATTGTTATACCCAAATTATTTATACAAGTTATCCAAATAATAAATGGAAAGACTACATATGATATACAATCATAATAATTATAATCGTAGCAACAAATATGATAAGCCTGGAAATATTATCCTTTGCTATCGAAGTCATGCATGTTGATGATTTAGTTATCCTTTGCCGTTATTAAGATGTAGGTTACATAGAGAGTTTAGCATTTGTAGAAATCAATATTTAGTTGGTGTCAGTCCCAACGTCTAAGTATAATGGATTTAGTTATGAATGGTTAGAAAGTTGTAGATTGATAATTTGGGTTTGTTAAAAAAACATTTACTATTATGTGACTTTGAAGAGGTTTGAAACATTTGGACACAACACTTTGAGAAAGTTGGTCGACTTCGACCAAACATACTCTTTAGACAATGAGTTAACCAACATTTATGATAGGTCGACCAATGTTTTGGAGTTCTATATAAACTTTAAAAAAATGATTATGAATGATTAATATTTATCATTAGTTGACTAAACACTTTGTTTTGATCAACCAGACTTAATTGCAAATGATAAAAATAACCATTGTATGATAGTTATATATTAACCAATAGTTACTAGTGATTGTTAGTCAATCAACTTAAATTTTGGTAGCAAATTGACCAGACTTGATATTGACTTCATATTGAGTCCTAAGGTCTAAGTATGATTGGGAAAATAATAATGCATGGTTAGAATATTCTAAATCAATGGTTTGAGCATGACCAAAAGACAATATCAAGGTGTTAGGTCACTTTGAAAAGGTTTGTAACACTTGGATTCTGAGAAAGTAAGCTAACCAAACTTGGATTGTTGGTACCAAACATACTCTCAATGAAAGTGAATTGACTAACATTACAAGTTGATTAACCAATGTTTTGGGAGTTCTCTATCTTTCTTTATATTTGATTTCCAATTGTCAATATTTGTTAATATTCATCATTGGATATTGATCAAAATGTCTGTTGTACAGTTGTTATTAGTTAACCAACAATTACTATTATTTTTTGGTTGACCAACTTGAAATTTGGTCAACTAAAGTTATGTATAAGTTTAGATCCAAATACTAGGAAATCATTAGCTATTAGATGAGTGCTACTCAGCATATCAAAAAAAAAAAAATCTTATCTTTCTTTCTTCTTGAATATAGTTTATCTAAGAATAAGAACTTATATTCCACTCCCTAAAGCACAAGGAGGTGGAAGCTTCCTTCGTAAATATGGGATTGGGATTCTTGGATTGATGGAAACGTAGCTCACTTTTGAAGCATTCCTTAAGCTATAGAGACTCAGATTCAAACACTACACCTGTAACACGAGTCAAGTGGATCACAAAGGAGAAAATGATGATAATATGAGATTAGCAAAAGGTCAATGTAGAAATTTTGAAGTGGCATGAACAGTTGATACATTGTAAAGTGCAATGCAGAATCACACAAGTCATTATTATGGTGACCTTTGTATATGAGAGACTCACAATTGTTGGGCGTCGTTCCTTGTGATATGAGGTCTTAGCTTTAATTGGCTCTGCAACATCACAACATTGGCTCGTAATTCGAGACTTCAATTCCTTGTTATTTTCAATTAGAGTAAAAGATGATAACGTTCATCCAGATGATTCAATCTCACTGGTACTCCGGCTAGATACAGGTAGGTAAATCATGAGAGACGTTTTACCATAGCACAAGACCCTTGCATGAGAAAGGTCAAACATCTAATGAGACATTTTGCACCCATGAGAATTGACTCCAAGATCTAGTGAAATAACCATCCATATAATTACCAATTGTGCTAACTCGTGAGGACACCTTGTTATCCCTATTGACAAGCAAGGAGGAGTTTCAATTACAGAATATGAAGTGTCTGATTTCCTTAATTTCACTTTCATGGTTGCATTAGAGGATATGAGTTCTGTGAGCTGAGTGCACTTGGACGAATGGGCACACATGCTGCAAACTAGATCGAGTATTGATTAATTAACAAGGGATCGGCTTGAAGCTGGGCTATGAAGTTTTGCAGAACATATTTTGCGATGAAATAAATTTCGTCCCCAATCTGCAACGAAACTTTATTCCCATCGCAAATTTTAGATTATGAAATTTGAGATGAATTAACTTTGGTCGCAAATTTCCAACAAAATTTGGGGTGAACTATACTTTTCGTCCCAAAATTTAGCAACGAATTTTCAAAAATTCATTGGAATGCTTTGGGATGACGATTTACAATTATTTTTTGTCACTAAATTCGTCCCAAAATTTTTAGCAACGATTTTTTAAAAAAAAAAAAATTGTTGTCAAAATCGTCTCAGATTCTCTTAGTGTTCTTTCTAAAGCACCTAGATATCAAACAAACTTGAGACACAAGTTGATTGCATCACCACACGTATAGAGGGATTTAGCATTGACATGCATGATCTAGTATCCATATAGATGCATGTTTAGATAGGATTGACGATTGTCAAGCCATGTCATGCATCATTTTGGAGTGAACAAGTTGATTACCACACATACAACGGGCTTTAGTATTAAAATGCATCGAATCTCGGTATGCCCGAGCATATACCTCCCCCATGTCTTGACCATTTGCACTTATGGTTAGTAGCCACCTGTGGTTTATCTCCTCTGTGTTGGCTTTGGGACGGGTCGACGGGGGCGCTGGGGGCGAGCAATTCGCCTTTTGCCACATTTAGTATTAAATGGCATGATATAGTATCGATATGGATGATGTTTAGATAGGATTGATGCTTCTTGATCCCCTCTCATGCATAACTTTGGAGAGAACCAATTTATCACCTCACCACACATATGGAGGGCTTAGGCATTGACATGCATGTTCTAGTATACATATGAATATATATTTGGATAGGATTGATACTATCCATGTATCATCTCATGTATCATTTTAGAGTGGAAAATGTGATCGTGTCACCACACATACAAGGTTCTAGCATTTACATGCACGATCCAATATTCATCAATATGGATATATATTTCAATAGGATTGGTGCTGATCAAGCCCAACTCATGCATCATTTTGAAGTTCACATCGACTATGATAAGTAGTAGTTTGTGTCTAGTTGTGTGTGTGTGTGTTTTAACTATTTGATATGTTAGAATATAGTGTAATGAATGTTGGGAATCTTTCATATATATATATATATATATATAGAGAGAGAGAGAGAGAGAGAGAGAGAGAGAGAGATAGATGGATCTACTTGGCATCGATCCAAAAGTTAGGCCCGGTTATAGTCATCTCGACAATAAGTCGATGACTCTAACCGGTGGAGTTAGATATGGCGACGCGAACCTTGTCCCATTTATATTCTCGACACACCCTTTTGGTTATCGAGACACCCTTTCAGATAATGGACATACCCTTCTTGATATTATCATTACCGACTTAATCTCGACAGTCATTGAGTTATCTCTTCGGAGATCGACACACCCCCTTCTGCTAAGCTTATCCCTACGAATAAAGGTATTAAGGTTGAAGTGAAGACTATGTCGTCTTTCCTTAAGACAATATTGCCTCGCCCAGGTGCTTATGGTTTGTCGGCAATTGTCTCCCAAGATACAATGACTTACATCTCGAAATAGGAACACTAAAAATTTTGAGCCCTACCGAACTTTCGAAGCCTTGAAACTCTTAAAAGACGAGAGGAGAGAGAGAAGAGAACTCAATAAGAGAATTTACAACTTAAATTTTTAGTGACTTGAGTGGATGAAATGATGTTTATGAGGATGAAGAGTTACTCCCAAGTGGTGAAATGTTTCTTCCAAGAACTAAAGAGGTGAAAAGACATGGGGTATGTCTTTTCCCTTAAACCTTTTCACTTCAACTTTATCATTAATTAATTCAATTGATTAATCTAATTAATCTATTGTAAATATTAATTAATTAATTAATTAATATCACAATAATTAATCTTTTAATCAATTAATCAATCTCATCCATGAATCCAACTCATGTGTGAGTTAAAATTCTATTCGATCATATCGGACCAACCCTCATTAGACATTAATTTCTCATCCACTCGAGAAATTGGTTTATGACAGTCTACTCATGAAATAGTCAGCTTATCCCTATTAATTTATTTGTCACCAAAACTAATTTTTCAATAATCCCCCACATGAATGGAAATTATGGATAAGTTTTAAGTCTCAAACAAAAGTTTCATTGGAAGACTATAGCATCAAGAGAGGTATTTGGTGACTTTGAACCTTATGTAGTGGAATACGATCTGATTTACTTGGCTGCCCAATGAGCTAATATTGAATTGTTCAACGTTGGTGTAAACCAAGACAATCATATCCACACAATCGCCTCATAGATTTTTACTAGTTCTCTATCGTGTCTGTTTTGGCCATGGACAAAGCTTGGGATTCATAAGTGTTTCATTGAAGTGGCCCGTCTTTACACTTTTATAGGTGATCTCCTATTAAGAGTATCATGTAATACCCTATTATACCCTTTGAGGTATAATATAGGAATCATTAAAAACTTTTGTTCATCCTTTACTCATTTTATAAGTTGCACCTTTTGTCTCTAGGAATGAGTTGGAGTAATTACTCCTAGGTGCTTCAAATCTTATAGCTTAGTTGTCCCTTTTGAACCATGATTTTGGGATCTCCAGTCAATATAGTTGGGTTACCACTACTCGATGTAAATGTTAAGTTTTAAACTCATTCTCCTAGGCCTTTTTTAAGTAGGCCTTTTTAAAGACATGCAGTATAGTTGATCTCTCAGTAGGCCTTTTTTAAGTAGCGGATCCACACGATTTCACCACTAGAGATCTACTGTTTTAATGATATTAAGTTCTTTCAAGACTTAACCATTTTACACTAGTGCCCTTTTCTTATATACCATAATATATCATATATATTGGCATATATTGATGCATTTTATACAATTAATTCTTTGAGCCCCCAAATTAGGTATTTATATCAAAATACCCTACATTTATTGGTTAACTCCCACATTTATAGGCTTCATTAGACGATTCATCATGTTTCAATGCCTTATAGAGATTTTTCTTTTCTATCTCACTGAGCATGTGGTTTGCCGAGAGTACAACTTCCTCCCACAATTTTTGGATAAACCCAAAACTTATCAACGTAGCTTTTATCATATTCTCAATGGTTTATAGCCACCATTGTCAAATTGAGGTGAATGTGATATAGTCAATTATTGAATGTTGTTTTTCCTCAAGAAACATTCTAAGAGCAATATCTTGCATTCTTTCCCTCAATCACTATAGATGATCTTGCTTTGTTGATTTTTTTTCAACCACATTTTTAGTGCTTTTAAAACACTTCAAGGACCTCAATCTTGCTTAAAAGGAAGTCTTCATAACTCTAATATTCTAGTTTCACCTAGTTAAAACGGTGGTTGTCTAATCAGGATGATCAAGATTGCACTTGTTCTCAAAAGTGCTCAATCTAGAAAATATTCATCACTTGGTCTTCCAATTTTCACTATGCTAGAGCTATGATCGTTTGATTGGAGTGTTGATCAAGATTGCATTTACTCTTCAAGAGATACTCGACTTTAGAAGTATATATCCCTTGGTCTTCCAATTTCATCGAGCCAAAACTGTGGTCGTTTGATCAGAGTACTGACCAAGATGGTATTTACTCTTCTAGAGACACTCGACTCAAGAAGTATACATCCCCTGATCTTCCAATCTCATCGAGCCAAAGCTATGGTCATCTGATTGGAGTACTAACCAGGATTGTATTACTCTTAGAGAGACACTTGACTTATTGGAGTGCTGACTAGGATTGTATTACTCTTTAAGTGACACTCGACCCAAGAAGCATACATCTCTTGGTCTTCCAATCTCATCAAGCCAAAGCTGCGGTCATCTTATTGGAGTGCTGACCAGGATTGTATTACTCTTCAAGAGACACTTGACTCAAGAAGGATACATCCCTTTGTCTTCTAATCTCATCGAGCCAAAGTTGCGGGCATCTGATGGGAGTGCCGCCCGGGATTGTATTACTCTTTGAGAGACACTCGACTTAAGAAGCATACATCCTTTGGTCTTCCAGTCTTGTCGACATAGATATTGTCATCTAATTAGAGTGCTAACCATGATTGCATTTATTCTTCATGAGACACTTAACTCAATTTCTTAGTCAATTGTAACACATGTGATGCAATCCTTCTAACTCATCTATTTTGACTTCCTCTTATGTCTTATTGAGTTTGACTCAAATCTAGCTTTATAACAAGTGGGTTTGACCTTCTATTTGAAGACTTTCATTAGCCCTCTTTTTGGATAGTTTAAACTTACTATCTTCAACTCTGTGATTTCAGTCAACTACTTGACCATTATTGTTACATTATACTTATGGTATAATTTTGTCGTCCATCCTTTTAAGGCATGATTTTTGCATAGGAAAATTCTATTCTTCCTTGCGAATAATTCTCTCATCTCTTAAGGTTCACTATTAGATGCGCCAGGACATCCTTTGATAGTAACCTTACAAGGTATATTTCTTCAAGTAATACAGTCTCTTTTACTGCTTTCGCTTGAAGACGGTTACAGAGAATTTCTCCAATTTCTCTCCCGTAGGAGTGGGACCTATGGTTTCCATAACCGCAAATATCATCTTAAGATTGTTGGGTATCTTTCATATATATGTATAGAGATGGATTTGCTCAACGTCGATCCAACAGTTGGGCCCAGTTAGTCATCTCGACAATAAGTCAATGACTCTAACCGGTGGAGCTTGCTATGGTAACGTGGACCTTTTCTCATTTATACTATCGACACACCCTTTCAGTTATTGAGACACCCTTTCAGGTAATAGACATACCCTTCTTGGTATTGTTGTTACCGACTTAATCTCATCAGTCGTCGAGTTATCTCTTCGGATATCGACACACCCCCTTCGAGTAAGCTTATCCCTATGAATAAGAGTATTAAGGTCGAGATGAACGGTAGACATTCTTTCCTTAAGACGATATTGCCCCGCCCAGGTGCTTTACGGTTTATCGGCAATCGTCTCCCAAGATACAATGACTTGCGTCTCGAAATAGGAGCACTCCAAATTTTGAGCTCTGTCAAACTTTCGAAGTCTTGAAACTCTTAAGAGAGGAGAGAGAGAAGAGAATTCAAGAGAAGAATTCACAACTTAAATTTTTAGTGAGTTGAGTGAAAGGAATGAGGTTTATTTTATAGGGATGAAGGCTTACTTCCAAGTAATGAAAGGTTTCTTCCAAGAGGTGAAGAAGTGAAAAGACATGTGTCTTTTCCCTTAAAGTTTTTCAATTAAACCTTATCATTAATTATTTCAATTGATTAATTTATTATAAACATTAATTAATTAATTAATATCACAATGATTAATCTTTTAATCAATTAATCAATCTCATTAGTCATATTGGACCAACCACTCATTAGACATTAATTTCTCATTCACTCGAAAAAATAGTTTATGACAATCTACTTATAAAATAGTCATCTTATCCTTATTAATTTATTGATCATCAAAATTAATTTTCCAACAATGAAGACATATAACTAGTTTGTGTTCAAGACAAGTGGCATGTCTTGATACTCATAGTCTAGCATTTTGATATTTTGAGTAATATATTTGATAATGGAGATGAGGTGTCAAGTAAGATATTTAATAATGAAAAAAGTTTAAATAGTTCAAGATTGACGGGTGAGAAGTCTTAATGAGTCAAATAAACTAAATATTTGACACTAAAAATCCCAACCAGTGTTAACAATGAGATATCCTAGCAAGTCATGTAGGATTAGATGTTAGGCTAATCTGCAAAAGTCTAGGCAGGTCAAAAGTAAATAAATCTTTAACAAGTGTTGAAGGTGTGGAAGTTTTGAAGACCTAAACTCTAGGTAGGTGTGAAAGTCTCGAAGAAGTGAACTCTTAATAATGAAACTCTTGGCAGTGAGATTGGGTAAGCAGATTTATTAGAGATGAGGTTGGACAATTGAAACACCTATTAGGCCAAGGCAATGAGTAAAGTCCCAAAGGCAAGGAGCCTATAGGCACGGAAAGTCCTAGTAGGTTGATAAGAATTTAATAGTAAGCAAGATTTAAGTCCTGAAAAATTAAGGTTGACTGTATAGGAAGATGGGGAAATCCCAGATATATGAGGTCTCTTGGTGTTAATTAAACTCAACCTTGGGATGGTAGAAGTAGAGTGATTACCCAATAGAGTAGAAATAGTAGTTGATCCATGAATCCAAAATCATAAAGTTGGGATTTGGATGGATTCAATGTTTGAGCAATCAACTTATGTTGGTAAATAGTCAACTAATTAAGTTGTTGACTTAACAATTGTCTCGGTCTAAAATGTCAATGAGTAGAATATTACTATTTAGAGATTAGTTGACTGAATGTTAACTTGTACAAAATAGTCAATTGATGTTAAATTAGTAGTTGACTGTAGTCGCGGACTCGACAACTGAAGCATAGAATTTGTTCAAAAGTTTATCTAGTTCAATTGACTTAAGGTAAGAAAGCAGTAGACATATGAACTAGTCAACTAAATAGGTTTGGTTCTATACATAACAAGCCACTTGTCATGGAAGAGTCGACTAGTAATTAGTGAGAACTTGAGTGGTATGAAGCAGTCGACTAATCAATAGTAATCAATCGACTGATGGCTTATGAAGACTATATAAGTTTATCTCATGGAGGTTTCAAAAATAAAAATCGTATTTGGTTCCAAAGAGATTGTTTGTGCATTCTAGGATTCTCATGAGAAACGTACAATGATCAAACAACAAGTATACAAGTAATTTTTCATTTTTATAATTCCCATTTATATTTTATTATTATTTATGTTTATACTCTTGTATTTTCTTGTATTTTTTGGCAAGAGAATCAAAATATAAATGAGGTGTTTCAAGAGGAGAAAATATAGAGGTGTTACTAGGAGTGATTCGATCTGTGAAGTAGGAACTAAATTATGTAAATTAATTTGCCTTCTTGTAGTTGTGTTTTATGTTTATTTTATTAGTATTAGCACTTAGTACCAATTATAAGATGATTGACAAGGCTACTTTTTTATCATATTTCATTTAATAAAAGACAAAGTTGATTATTATATTTACTTCAGTTCAATATCTAATGAGGGTAATAGGTTCTAGTCTACAACATATCAATTGGCTGAATTGATAATGAGATATTGTAGATATATATAGAACACTACTCTTAACTATTCCTAGTCAAGCTTAATATATAAAGACAATATTAATGTATTAAGACTAGCATATAGGTCAATGGAAGACTTAATCTCACAAGTCATGAATATAAGATATCAGGTTGATATATGAGTATATATTAGAAAATATATACTGAATGACCCGTCATGGGAATGTTGTATGCGTGTCATAAACATTCTCATAGCAACTATTAATATGAATAGTCCTTAGACTTGAAGTTACTACAGTTCCCTACATAAGGAGTAATATACTTTGGTATCGACAAACGTCACTTGTAACAGGGTGAACTATAAAGTCGATTACTGGGTATGCAATAAGTTATGCCGAGTGATGTGAGCAATGTAGATAGGATCAATCCCTTTTATATGACAAAAGTGATATCAGTGGGCCCTTTGATTAGGACACAAGAATGCATGACCATGATCAAATTAGTCAATATGAGATATTGAGTTTATTCGATTGAGTATGTCTACTTAGAGATCAAGAAATACAAAGATTGATAAGAGGATGATATGGTCTCATTAATTAATCTAGATATCAAGGATAGAAGGATTGAGTTATACAGGATAATAGACACAAAAAGGTTATGTCAAATCTCGACATTCTCATCACTTGGGTAGCAATGATGTCTTGCTAGATGTCACTCATTACTTATGCATCTAAAATGATTTTAGAGACATTATCAATGTTATGAGAACCTATTGGGTCACACACAAAGAACATGTTAATTTGGAGATGAGTTCATATAATGGATCATTGGATTAAGTCTAATCTGAATTAAACTCATAGAGTTAGACTAAATTGGATCCAACTATTGGATTGAGTCCAATTTGAATTAGACTCATTGTGTCAATTCAGATTGATGAGGATCAATGAGTTAGACTTATTGAGTGACATAATGAATTCGAATGCACCAAGGAAGAGGAATGATCAATTTTAAATTGATCATGCATTAGATAAAGACCAAAAAACATATTAGATTAATGGAGTATTAATGTCAATTCAGGCAATTGATTGAATGAATACAAAAGGGGTTTTGATTCATTTTGTGAGTAAGACTAGCATTTTTCCTTATCTTATCCTTTTTCTTCCTCCTTGGTCAAGACCCCTTATACGGTTACTAGCACAACCTTAGGTGGTTTATCTTCTCTAAGTTTGTGAGTTCGATAGATGGACGGAACGTGTTCGTGTGGATACCAAAAGAGGCGTGAACACTTGATCATGCTGAAATCGACCGAGGACAAAGTTGTTGTCGGAAGTTCGTGTTTACGCAATAAAGGTAGAACTCTCGATTCAACTAGTATACAATTTTCTTCGCATGGATCTTCTAGAAAGGATCTTGATGATAGCGCCCATGTTATTTTTGCACTCAAGATCCCTACACATTTATTATTATTATTATTATTATTATTATTATTATTATTATTATTATTATTATTATTATTATTATTATTATTTTCATATTTCTGCTACATACTAACATATTATAGAAATGCAAAATTGAATGAAAAATTACACGTGCCTATTTACCCCCTCTAATTGCATTACATCATTCTACAATTGGTATAAAAGAAAGGATACTCTAAAAAGATTTAATATCCTTTTAAACACAACTCTAAATGAATAAGGAGAAACCATTAGATCTGACGGAGTTTGGAGATGGACTTACCTACATCATTCAAGTTCCATTACCATTCATATTGGGAGGCTTCAAACATTGGAGGAAGAGAATGGAGACCTTTTTCCAAATGAATTTGGTAAATTGGTTTGCCTTAAAGGAAGCAGTTGAAGTCCCAAAGGACAAGAATAGAGAACCTCTTTAGATGGAGAAAGGGATCGAAAATAAAGTCTAAAGACTTGATGCACATAATAAAGTTACCAAAAAAATTATTAATATTTTGTCTAACAAAATTTTATGTCAAATAGGTAAATACAAGGGCACTTGTGAGCTATGAATCAAGTTGATCAAGCTTTATAAAGACTCTTCATCAATACAAAATAAAGTGGTCTAGGAGAAGAGCCCATCAATCTAAGAGAGGGACAATTCAGTAGTTAAAAGATGCTCAACGCCTGAAGTGAAAATCAAGGAGCCATCTGCCTCATCATTCAAAAAGTGAGGTGGAAGAGAGCCCATTGACACTAAAGCAACCAGAAGCGTCAACCTCTTGAGCCAAAGAATACAAACTATCTACATCTCCAAGGATTGACGGGGAGAAATCTACCCCTTCTACCATTAAGGATTCTATATTTGAAGATATACCATTTCTCTTTGATATATATATATATATAGAGAGAGAGAAATTTTATCCGGCACACACTTATATGGGCGACAGCAGACGTGGAGAGACAACGTGACGTTAATTAACATTGTTTATTCGGTATTCTCTTTCCTGCATGCAGACTATAATCTCTCTCCTGCATGCAGTGTGGCGCTGTTTTGAAAAAAAAAAAAAATAGTGCCACAACAAAGCTGTTTTAAAAAAAAAACAGCTAAACTAGTTAGCTATTTTTTAAAAACAGCTAAACTAGTTAGCTATTTTTTAAAAATAGCTAACTGCGTTTAGCTGTTCTTTAAAAAACAGCTAAACAGTTTAACTGTTTTGTTTAGCTGTTTTCGAAAAACAGCTAACTAGTTTAGCTGTTTTTTAAAAGAACAGCTATACAGTTTTGTTGTTT
>JBAMIE010000103.1:3272330-3282998 GCA_037177295.1 Kaempferia parviflora
GGCTTCGACTTGCGGAGGATCTTCGCCCACACGAAGTTCGCAAGGAGGAAGGACATACGGTAGAAGACTAAGAGGTACATGTTTAATGTTTTATTGCGTGTTACTTAGTTATTCGTTTCTTGTTCGAGATTGAATATCATGGACCCTTATTCGTTTATTGTGAGTAATGGAGCAAATGGAAGAAATTTTGTATGAGTGTTTTGTTCTGGGTAGTTTAACAGGTTATCCTTTTGTGGTAATGCTATGGTTAGCTAACCAGTTGCTCTTTGTGAATTCCTTAAGTTAATACGTAGCTAAATTAGATATGCTTGTTTTTTTAGTAATAGTTAGTTTTGAAACCAAAGATATATGTTTCCAATACGTTATTCCTCTTTGAACTTGTTCTGGAATGTCTAAAAAGGTAGTTAATAAGATGCTTGTTTTGTAAGTTATGTGACTTTTTGGTATTAAGAAAATAAAATAGGAAATGATATCTAGTACATAGATGTTAATTGGTAACATATAGTAATCTACAGCTTGAACTTAGAGGATATTTGAAAAGATATGTAATTGATACTGCTTTAGATGCTATTGGACAGATATTGCTCTTTTATTTATTTATTTATTTCCTTTTTTCTTGTTTAAATGTTTGACGGGTATGGATGGTAACCATATGGGAAGAGTGCCTTGGGATGAGCTCCGAGGAGGGCTCTTCCAACAATAAAAGACAAGGAATGAAAGAAGGATCTGCAGAATGAAAAATGAAATGTGCTCTAAAAAGGGATTACCATCTTTGCACCATACCCAATTGTATAAGTATGAATGTTTGATTTTATGTTCCTTTTGGTTTCGTTCTGCTGAAATGCTTAACTCTCTTTATTAGTTATACAATTATTAAAGTTTACAATGACATGTTGATAAGGATGAGTTCCATGTACTAATCTGTGGTGATGTTTAAGCAAGAAACTAATAGATGCTACGTGTTATTTCGTTTGAGAACATTATTTCTCTTTATATTTCAGATATATTAAGGTAGATAGGATACCAAAGTAAAGATATAGTAAGTTAAAACATTACTCTGTGTAGAAAATATTTGGTAAGGGATAAGAGATTACTAAAAACAAACTGACTTGAGGTAATGTAGAGATGGGTAATGGTATAGAGATCTAACCGAAAGTACACAGATGGTGTAATAACTGTCTATGATGAATTATATAACTTGTTTGAAATTCTTCTCATGTCTCAGAATAATTTCATTCCTGCAAGAACTTCCAACATGATGATACTTCAATTCTTTCCCTTATTTTTCACATGTGAAAATTAATTTGAGAGAGTGACCATTAAAAAAAATGAACAAAAGTATTTCAACAATCATAATTGCCTATTGTTTAAACATGATATACATGGAAAGCATTTTGAACTGTTGTAGTTAAAACGGTTTATTGTTCTTTAATTAATCATTGTTGTCAGGTTTCTTTCACATGATTTTATAATTTATTGCATTCAAAATTTAATTTGTTGCTCGTTTAGCTCATGATAAGAAAGTTTGCATGTGATGGTGTCGGTATTATCCCAGCATATTCTAGAGATTCCAATGTCAAGTTTAATTTTGGTCATTTTTCCTTATTAAAACCATATCTTTGTGCTAAGATATCACTGAGAAGAGTAAAAGGTACGAATTATCTAGTCTAGTCTCTTAGGGAATCCACTAATTCTTCTTGATGTGTCAACTAGGCATTATTGGTGACAAAATATTTATTTGGGGCGCAATAGTACTATTTTACATAATGTATGAAACTGGTGTAGTAAAATCTGCTAGAGTTAGTAAGAAATGGTATTTTTATATTTTCTCGTAGTGAATCTTTATTTCAGGCTGACATGTATAAGCCTTTTTGTGTTACATGCATAAATGCAATATCATGTTGCTTCACTTTTTAGTTGAGATAGACCAACTTAATCCCATCATCACAAGGAGTTGACTATAGGTTAAGTAGATGACTTATCCACCTCATGACCAATTTTGATGTAAACATCACGGGTCAACAGAAACAAAAGAGAATATATTACTTATTGGAAAAGAGGTAATAACTGGAAATAATTTAGTGGATTGTTACACTTTTAATATCCTGGCTGTGAGATTTGGTTGCGAATCGTGAGAGTTATTGAGCTAGTCCAACCATGAGAGAGTAAAGCGTATGTTGATTACAAGTTGATCATTTATTATTTTTACTGATGATTATCAAAATTTTCACCTCATTTGTCATTTTGAGATAGGGTCAATGGCACAACTAAAGAGAGGTGAATAGCTAGAAACTTAAAAATTAAAACGATTCAACACTCTTATATAAAATACAAGGCTCCAGCTAAAATAAAGTGACAAATAATACTAGAATGAAAGGTTATCGAAATGGGCTCTAAATAAAGTTATCATCTACGTCCCATATTTACTCTAGGAAAGTATGATAACGAGCTGGTGAATTTCTTATACGATGTTCTTTCTTACAAGATACTGTAATTATTTTGTAAAGATCATGCCTAATGTTGTTTATGCAGGCCATTAAATTTCCTATTTATGAACTCGTCACGATTAAGTTTATTAAGGTCCTGATTGAGCTAAAGCTTATGCTTTCATTTTGGTTCCACTGGTGGATGGAGGCATGAAAAGAAGTTAAATGAATTGGTTTAATTGTCCTTCTAAACTCACGGGTTAATCTTACAACCCCCTTGCCAAAAATGGGATGATGTAGCTATGAATTTTACAGTAGGATTACCGACTCCACCAAGGTTACCCTTAGTAGAATTCACTTATAATGATAACTACCGAGCTACTATTAAACTGGCTCCGTATGAAGTATTGAACGAGAGGAGGCACTGGTACAGATTCTAGGCAGACCGATTCAGAAAGTATAAAAAATATAGAGCAATCACGATGGTAAAGGTTATATGGGGAAATCAGCTGGAGACTGAGGAGGATATGTGCAACTGTTACCCGGAATTGTTAGGTACGTTAATTTCGCGGGCGAAATTTCTTTAAGGGGGGAGAGTTGTAAGGCTCGCGTAAGAGACGGGAATATAGAGCACTTAGGAATAATTATTGTAGTTAAGTCACTGGGATAGATGAGGGAAAATATTGGTATCTAATACAAATCGAGGGAGTAAATAGTTACGGGGAGGGGTGAAATATAAATGGAAATATCACAAAGGGGAGAAAATGAATAACTGGGAGGAATTGGGGGATGTAATAGTTAAATGGCAACTCTAAAATAGGCCTAGGTTTACTATAACGCTGTGACTCTTCGCAGCGATGGGGGAACGAAGCGCTTCTGCGGACACGGCGACGGGAAGAGTTGCTCGTGCTGGAGAAGGCGATTCGAGTGCAACGGAGGCTCACCGATGAGTAGCAAAGAATTTTCCGGTGGCTTGGAAGAGAGGTAAGAAGCTTTACCTTCGGCTACTAGGTTGCTGCGGCTAGGGTTCCGAAGGGGAGATTGGGTTCGTTTCCACTCGGTAGAGATGGGTACTTTACGGATTGAGAAGTATTAGGGGAGGGAAGGGTTGTCAAGTGGAAAGCTGTCCTGGATTGCAGCCCCTGGCTGGGAAATTTTTCCTTGTTCTTGAATTGCTGTTTACGGATTTATAAAGAAGGAAAAAAAAAAAAAACCTAAGGAGGATTAGAAACCAGTAATAAACTACTGTGCTTCATTTCTTCTTTTCTCTAGATCTGTTCGATGCGTTGTAGCGATGCTGGAATCTGCTTATCTGATTTTATGTACTGTTCTGGATTTTCGTTAGGGGTAATTCACAGCTAACTTAAGTAGCATTACTAAAAATAAAAATAAAAAAAAACTGTTTCTTAATTGCAGGTGTATGGATTTATATATGTGTGTTCATACCTGATGGAAACCTATAGTAGTTACCTGGTTCACTCTAGATTGGGAAGGTGGTGTTTGGGGAAAAGTTCGGGACTGAATAGCCGGGTAAGGGTGAAATGTAGAGAGTTTTGGACGGATGATATGGCAAAGGAGGTTCCATGATTGTTTTCACATGTTGGGACTGCTCCTTATGTATGAATAATTTTGTTTAAGTGTTAAATATATTCGGACAGTTTATATGAATGAATGTATGCTTTGTTTTTGCTAGTTTAATTACTTGATTTCTTTCTTTGGTAGAATAGTCTCACAGTTTAGTGTTTTCTCCATTTAAGGTTGGAAAATGGTGGTTTTGTACTCTTGTGCAGCTAACATAAATGAGCTATTTATGATAACTGTGTACTTGTTATCGAACTTGTTTAAAAAAAAATTGACCTTAAAGAATGTTGATAATGTAATATGAAGGGTATGGATGGCGACAGTACGGGAAGGGTGCCCTGGGATGAGCTCCAGGGAGGGCTCTTCCAAACTTGACTGGTAATGAAA
Organism: Kaempferia parviflora; assembly: GCA_037177295.1. Taxonomy (NCBI): domain Eukaryota; kingdom Viridiplantae; phylum Streptophyta; class Magnoliopsida; order Zingiberales; family Zingiberaceae; genus Kaempferia; species Kaempferia parviflora. Next base: position 3,276,725 of record JBAMIE010000103.1, read on the forward strand.
GAAAGAAAGCTAATAAAGAAAGAAAGAAATGTGCTCTGACTGGGTCGCCATCATTGCACCATGCCCATGAAATAGATTGAGAATGACCAATGCTATTGACTTTTGAATAATACTTTTTCTATGTGCTTATTACAACTCTAACATGGAATTTTACTAATGTCATGATATAGATGTGAACTTTGGTTTATTATTCCATTTAGTAATTCTGTAGCAACTTCTAGTGGCTTTAGGTAAAAACTCTTACTGGGTTGTGAACTCATAATCTAAATTTTACAGGTGACGAAAGAACATCTGGAAATGAATAGAAGACTTGAAGGACAAGTGGTAGTGGAGATGAGGAAAACCTATGCACACTGTTCTGAAAACCTGAAGGAAGCAATTGAATAAGTTGTTGCCAGATTGATACTTTATTATCTCATTAACACTTGAAATATGGTTCTGACTCCGTTTTTATAAGTCGATGTTTGTCTTCCCTTAATGGTTGAGTTACGATCAGATTTTGTGGTTTCATGCATTGAGGTTGAAGTTGAGTACTTAAATGAAACATTCTCCACCATCGAGGGATGGGCTTGAGCACATCCTTGGGTTCACCGAGTGGAATCAATGGTAGTATGGTTGAATTTTCTTATGATGACTGAATGCTTATACTTAGAGGGAACATAAGCAGATTGCATAACTGTAGGGAAATGGAGTCGGTCTTGAGTTCTGCCTGGGTACATGGTTTACGTTTCCTTAAACAGTTGCTTACCTAATTGAAACTCTTTCATTAATCACAGATGCAACTAATGTTAGAAAGTAGTATAACAGATTTAAATGGTGTTTCCATGAGTCTCTTTCGTTAATCACAGATGCAAGTAATGTCTGAATGTAGAATAACAGATTTAAATGGTGTTTTCATGAGGTTGCGTTTGGTAAAGCTGATGCGTCTCAAGATGCATCTCCTATTCATTCCATATATGCCGGTATTTATTTTCTTACTTGGAGTTGAATAAGTTTTAATTGTGGGAACATGGTTGCCCTTTTCGTGTTGGCTTCTTGTTTCTCTACGAAATCGCCGCGGTGTTTACTTGGGTACAGTCCGCATGTTTTGGTTTGGTTCCATGATGTCTATTAATTATGTATGCTATTTTTTTCTATATTTGAAAAAAAAGGGGTGTTTCAGTTGGTATCAGAGCCAGGTTCCCTCCAAGAACAGTGTGTGCAGGGAAACTCATTGAGGAAGCGAACACTTTTGCCTTCAAGTCTGTAAGTAACTTTCCTCTTAGATATGAGCGATTGCTTCAACCTGTGAGTTTCGATGAATGCACTTGTTAAATCCTTGTCACCGAGTATGGTTTCTTACGGATTGTGGGGTGAATCGGGAGCAAGAAGAGGACGATTCATGGAAGAAGGGTTTAGTTCTCTTTGGTCTTGTTTTCTTGAACCTAGATCCATTTTTTGAATAGGTTGGAGTTGTTTTCTTGATGAACTAATGGGGTTAACGAAGCAGCAACGGGAAAGCTATAGTAATAGGTTCTGATTTGTTTTTGTTGAGGGTGTGTTTTAATTGCAATTCAAAGTGGGATACCTGTGTTGATTGAACCCACAGTTTAGGTATCAACTTATGTAGAAACAATTGTGAGTAATGGAGCAAATGGAAGAAATTTTGTATGAATGTTTTGTTCTTGGTAGTTTAATAGGTTATCCTTTTGTGGTAATGCTATGGTTAGCTAACCAGTTGCTCTATGTGAATTCCTTAAGTTAATACGTTGCTAAATTAGATATGCTTGTTTTTTTAGTAATAGTTAGTTTTGACACCAAAGATATATGTTTCCTATACGTTATTCCCCTTTGAACTTGTTCTGGAATGTCTAAAAAGGTAGTTCATAAGATGCTTGTTTTGTAAGTTATGTGATTTTTTGGTATTAAGAAAATAAAATAGGAAATGATATCTAGTACATAGATGTTAACTGGTAACATATAGTAATCTACAGCTTGAACTTAGAGGATATTTGAAAAGATATGTAATTGATACTATTTTAGATGCTATTGGACAGATATTGCTCTTTTATTTATTTATTTATTTTTTTTCTTTTCTTGTTTCAATGTTTGACGGGTATGGATGGTAACCATATGGGAAGAGTGCCTTGGGATGAGCTCCGAGGAGGGCTCTTCCAATAATAAAAGACAAGGAATGAAAGAAGGATCTGAGAATGAAAAATGACATGTGCTCTAAAAAGGGATTACTATCATTGCACCGTATCCAATTGTATAAGTATGAATGTTTGATTTTATGTTCCTTTTGGTTTCGTTTTGCTGAAATGCTTAACTCTCTCTTTATTAGTTATACAATTATTAAAGTTTACAATGACATGTTGATAAGGATGAGTTCCAGGTACTAATCTGTGGTGATGTTTAAGCAAGAAACTAATAGATGCTACGTGTCATTTGAGAACATTATTTCTCTTTATATTTCAGATATATTAAGGTAGATAGGATACCAAAGTAAAGATAAATAGTAAGTTGAAACATTACTCTGTGTAGTAGATATTTGGTAAGGGATAAGAGATTACTAAAAACAAACTGACTTGAGGTGATGTAGAGATGGGTAATGGTATAGAGATCTACCCGAAAGTACACAGATGGTGTAACAGCTGTCTATGATGAATTATATAACTTGTTTGAAATTCTTCTCATGTCTCAGAATAATTTCATTCCTGCAAGAGCTTCCAACATGATGTTACTTCAATTCTTTCCCTTATTTTTCATATGTGAAAATTAATTTGAGAGAGTGACCATTAAAAAAAAATGAACAAAATTATTTCAACAATTATAATTGCCTATTATTTAAACATACTATACATGGAAAGAATTTTGAACTGTTACAGTTGAAACGGTTCATTGTTCTTTAATTAATTATTGTTGTCAGGTTTCTTTCACATGATTTTATAATTTATTGCATTCAAAATTTAATTTGTTGCTCCTTTAGCTCATGATAAGAAAGTTTGCATGTGATGGTGTTGGTATTATCCCAGCATATTCTAGAGATTTCGAATTATCTAGTATCTCATTATCCTAGCTTAATTTGTGTCGTTAATGTTCAAGCAGACAGGCATATTCTAGAGATTTCAATTTCAAGTTTAAATGTGGTCATTTTTTTATTAAAACCATATCTTTGTGCCAAGATATCACTGAGAAAAGTAAAAGGTACGAATTATCTAGTTTAGTCCCTTAGGGAAACCATATATCTTAATCAACTTATTGATGTAGACCAGTAAAAAAAATATAATTTTATTTATTAGGAAAATCATGAAATTTGTTGCCTAGGATACTTAAGAGCAGAGCTGTTTATGTTTTTGGATCTCATGGTATCAGATGAGAGGATGAAAATACTTCTGAAGGTTTGGCAGTTATTCAATTGTTTACCCAACACACTGACTTAAAATTTTGTGTAGATTGATATAAAAGTTGTACATACTGCTGTTAGGACTGCACTAATTTTTCTTGATGTTTCAACTAGGCATTATTGGAGACAAGATATTTATTTGGGGCAAAATATTAGTATTTTACATAATGTATCAAACTTGTGTAGTAAAATCTGCTAGAGTTAGTAAGAAATGGTCTTTTTATATTTTCTCGTAGCGAATCTTTATTTCAGGCTGACATGTATAAGCCTATGCATAGGCAGTGAGTGTTTTTTTTTTATTATTTTTTATTTTTTATATGCATAAATGCAATATCATGTTGCTTCACTCTTTGATTAGTTGAGATAGACCAACTTAATCCCATCATCACAAGGAGTAGACTATAGGTTAAATGGATGACTTATCCACTTCATGTCCGATTTTGATGTAAACATCAAGGGTCAACAAAAACAAAAGAGAAGATATTACTTATTGGAAAAGAGGCAATAACTGAAAATAATTTATTGGATTGTTACACTTTTAATATCCTTGCTGTGAGATTTGGTTGCGAATCTTGAGAGCTATTGAGCTATTCCAACCATGAGAGAGTAAAGTGTATGTTGATTATGAGTTGATCATTTAATATTATTACTGATGATTATCAAAATTTTTACCTCATTTTTCATTTTTTTTTTGAGTAAGATGTCGGATCAATGGACAACTAAAGAGGGGTGAATAGCTAGAAACTTGAAAATTAAAACTATTCAACACTCTTATATAAAATACAAGGCTCAAGCTCAAATAAAGCGATAAATAATATTAGTATGATTTTTAATGTGGTTTAGACTTCCACTTCTACTTCATGGCCTACTCGCTGAATGAGTTGCTTAAAAATTTCACTAAAATTGTTTTCCTTCAAGAGATGGAGAAACCTAGTACAAAAGATTTTGTTTTTACAAGCGTGGAAGTAATACTTGTAACAAAAATAACACCTTTGCAAGAGATTAGGTTTTAAAAAGAGTATTAAAAGACTATAAAAACAGCAAGAGTAAGGGAATCTTAAGCTGTACAATTGTCATTGTAGTTTTCAAATTAAGTTTGGATCAACTTCATACAGTTGTTTTGTTTAAATCTAATTGACTTAAATGATAAATCATCTCCAGTCTAGTGAAGCACTGATCTTGGAAGCCTTATTTATAAATAACTATTCTTAAGTTGAATCAATATTTATTTAGTCAACTTAAATCCACATTAATTAACTTGAACCCTATTAGTCGACTTTACTTATTTATAAATAGCTACTCAAGTTGACTTAATTCCTCATTAGTCAACTTTATTGTATAAGATCACAGACTTATTTGTCAACGGATAACATTTCTAGTTGACTTAAACTAGGTTTAAGTGACTCATATTTATCTCAGTGATTTAATTGACCAATACTTTCCGATTCAACTTAATTCACATAAAGAGCAACCTGTTTTAGCAGTCAACTACATTAACTACTTAAATCATTGCAGTCCACTTAATTCTCTTTTAGTCAACTTAGGCTAAAATAGGACGCTTCTGTTTGTGAATAGAACATCGACAGTTGACTACCAAGTGGATTCAATTCTTCATTCAACTTTTTATCAAACCACATAGGTAAGTTTTCGAAATTATCAAATCGCGTAAGGTATTTTAAAAATTACCAAATTGCATATCCACTTCCCATTTTACCCCTAATTAGTCGACTAATTAAAAAACTAGTCGAATCGATTTCAGTTTGGAAATCAGTCGACTGATTTTTAACACCATTCGAATTGATTTCTCTTTGTGTCGAAGTTTCGAGCAAATCAATCGACTGATAATGAAAATCAGTCGAATCAATTTTGCTTTTGTATCAAATCGATTTTGGACAAAATCGTTTGATGGATCAATCGACCTCGGATTGACATAAAACTAGTTCCTATGTGCTTGGTTGGTTCTTTTGATTATATCTATGCACTTAGACACCAATTTGACCTATTATATTGAGAGTAGTGATTTTTTTAATAGAAATTAGATTTTTCAAATATATTCATTTTCAAATAATCATTGTTTTCAATATATTTTGTCAAATTGATCTTTGAGGGTATGTATATAATCCGAATAACTAGACGAACACATAGGAACTAGTTACATGTCAATTCGAGGTCGATTGGTCCATTAGTTTTGCCAAAATTGAGTGATGGACCAAGTGACCTCGGATTGACATGAAATTAGCTCCCATGTGTTCGACCAATTCTCTTGATTATATCCATACCCTCAAACATTAATTTGACATAATATATTTCATGTCATTCTGAGTTGTCTAGCCTGAACTCGACAAAATTGGCTATGGACCAAACGTCATCGAATTGACATGAAGTGTTCGTCTAGTTATCCTGATTATATCTACGCTCTCAAACGTCAATTTGACCTAATATATTGAGAGCAATAATATTTTGAACACGAATGTATTCGAAAAATTTAATTCCTGTTTAAAAAAACCATGACTCTCAATATATTAGGTCAAATTGATATTTGAGGGCATCGATATAATCAGGAGAACTAGACGAACACATAAAAACTAGTTTTATGTCGATCCTGTCGGTTTTGCCCAAAACTGGCTAATAGACCAAACGATGACAGATTAACATGAAATGATTGATTAGTTTTGTCCACAATTGGCTGATGGACTAGATAACCTAGGATTGATATGAAAGTGGCTCATATGTGTTCGGCTAGTTCTCCTGATTATACCCATACCCTCAAATATCAATTTGACCAAATATATTGAGAGTCGTGTTAAAAAATCATTGCTCTCAATATATTAGGTCAAATTGATGTTTGAGGGCATAAATATAATTAAGAGAACTAGTTGAACACATAGG